>JACMIG010001205.1:0-22094 GCA_014805385.1 Levipalatum texanum
TCGTCACAGTCGACAGGCTGAAGGGGCGAGGGAGGGGGCGAAGGGAGGGACTCCCACGGAGAATTGGGAGGGACCGCCACCGATCCAACGGTGGCACTCGTACCGATCCACGAGGGCGGCGTGCGGGGGTCCCTACAAGAATGAGATAAGGTACGGTAGAGGAGAGAGCACGGAGGGGTTAGAGGGAGGCAGAGAAGCAGAGGAGGACAAGGACAGGCAAAGCTGTGAGGAGAAGCCACGGAAGCTACGAGGACATGCGATCAGCGAGGGACAGCGTTGGGAGGGGGAGAGGGGTGAGTGGAAGGGAAGAGGAGAAGGGAGGGAGGCAGACACAAGGGAAAGCCAAGCCAGGATAGGGACAGGGACGGTAATCTGGAGGAGTTACCTCGCCGAGAAACTAGCGTAGAATTTAGAGTTAGCGACGATGAGCGGTGGAGGGGACGATGGGTCCTGCGGCTGAATGCAGATACCGTAGACTGGCCCCTCCTCCTCACCCCACCTCCCCCCAACCAGTGGAAGAGGACGAGGGACGAAGGCAGAGATTCAGTTAGATTAGTGTGAAAAGAGACGCGCAGTGTGATCGAGGAACGAGACAGACGAAAAGTTAGATGGGAAGTGATCGTAGAATGGAATCGAGGGATGTGGGGATTACGGTAGTGAAATGGAATGGGTGGACTGACATATCCGGCAGGAACGTATTCCGAGAAGACTGGGCGACGTCGCATTGAGGTAGGAGTGGTGTGACCAACGTGCATCGAGTGCACCTCTTGTCTGCAAGGGTACGATAGAGGATTATTCCAGTAACAATAAAGTATCAAATGAATACCTCCTCCGTTGTTCCTCCTCCCTTCTCCTCTGGAGAGAGGCTGCTTCTCCTTGTGTCTTCTCCGGTGACCCGTCCCTCGATTTGCCCAGCTTGAAGAAGGAGAGTAGATTGCTTCCCATGCTCTTCCTCCGTTCCTTCTCCTTCTCCCTATGGGTGGATCCTCCTCCCGTCCCATTTCCTCTCCGTGCCACAATGGGCGAATCGGTCATCGACTGGTACACCCACGGGCTGTTTGCGTTACCGTTCACTGCAAAGGAAACGATATTTCTGATGAGCAATAATCAAGGATCCATTTCTTTTGTTTCGTCCGATGGGATAAACACACCTACGTGCGAAAATTCGCTCACTTGGGACCTCGCTCGCTACTTCCTTCTTTTCATCGGACTACGGCCCCCATCAATACAATTCTTACCCGCAGTATCGTCCATGGCCTGCCTGAAGGAGTGCTTGACGGGGTTGCCTCGGGTTACGGTCTTCCTCCCGTCCTCCCCTCCTTCTTCTCTCCTCTCGCCTGGCTGCATCGTAGCCGCTCGAATGGGACGAGGGAGGCTGTTGCTTCTGCAGAACATGGCCATAGTCATACACAGGTGGATGTAGTTGCTTCTTATACGGCTCGTCAAATGTAAAACAAGATTTAAAAAAAAAACAAGAAAAACAAAAGTATAAAGCGACTGACGGCACTCTATGGATGGGTGGATCGTTCCTCCGTTCCTCTTCTTCGTCCTCGACAGGGACTCGGGGATGCACTGACTGGCTGCGTATCCTCTCGGCCGTTCTCTTGGCCACGGCCGATGCCCCGTGGAAGGAGGCAGAGGGAGGAGGGGCTGCAACTCATTTCCCTTCAATCCACTCGATGCCTCCACTCACCGCTCGTCTCCCTGCCGTGCTTGATCTTCTGGAAGGTCGTGGTCTGCGTGGCATCGCTGCTTGCGCCCATTCCCCTCTTCTCGCTCATCGACTTTCGTGCCGGAGTGTCGCGGCTGAACGGATCCACCTGAAAAGACTGCGTAATATTTTTGTTTGATAGATATCGCCGACATGTCATGCTTTTAGCCCGTCTCAGTATCGTACACTTCTCAACAGGAGATTGATCTTTGATCTTCTGACCGCCCGTACGAGTTTCGATCATGGACAAGCTGTCGAGTGTAGTCTCCCTCCCCTCCTCACCCCTGCCTTGTCCTCGCTCTCCTCTCCATTGCTGCACTCGCTGGACACTGTCCCGTGTCCGGATTCGCTCAGGGTCGACACTGAATGGAGGGGGTCATTGCAGTGTGTGGTGGTTGCCTGACCAGTCCTCATGTGGGCGGTGGTCCGTGAGGCGGGAGAGGCCCCGTTGTAGAGGGGAGAGACATCGCCGTCTCCCCTGCACGTGGGGGCACTGCGAAGGGAGGAAGAGGAGGACGACGAAGCACCCGACAACGGACGCCAGATCTTCAGACTGCAAATGGATTCAATCGATGAGAATGTTATTGGTCATGCTTTCTGATGAACAATATTGCTATGTAAGTAATAGGAGTAGAAAACTGACGTGACTTCGGCCGCATTCTGTCCGATCTGCTTCAGTTTCCCCGTTATGGCAAAGCTTGCATCCGCGTTGCTTTCCATCCGACGGAGGTCCACGTCCTACAAAAATAAAAGTAGCCATTTCCCATAAACAGGGAGTTCATGTTGCAAGAGCTGTTATTACTATTGGAATACATACAGTATCGGTCAAAAGTATTGGTACACTTCTTCGTTTCTTCATATCTCGGCCGAGAATGGTCCAATTTGGGTGAAACAAAAAATCATTTTGTTGCAAATGTTCTCCTGAAGACGGCTCAGGGGTCGAAAGTGCCGATTTCGGAAATCCAAGGGTAGAAATTTGCATATTTCCGTAACGATTTTTTGCACTTTTTGCAATTTCACCGTGTCACAACATATGTTGAGGTAAAATTTCAGAAAATTGTGGAAAATGAGGTCCAAGTAGACGTGATGTCGTCCAATTTTTTTCAGAATTTTATAAAATTTCCTATGAGCAGGAAAATTCCCGAAGGAAAGGGCCTATTTGTCGATTTATTATCGTCCCAAGCACACGATAAGACATAGGAACCGTTTCAACGTGGTTTTATAGGTTTTAAAGTACGGAAAAAAAGATGTGATATGTTTTGGGGGGTGTATCTTAAAACGTGCAAAAAATCGATATTCACAGTGTTCCAGAATTTGATCTACCGTAGCTCCTGGGGCTTTAAAGATGGACATTTCTAACCAAGAAAATCGGATTCAGGGACCTCGAATTAGTCTAGGCACATGTTTTCATTATTTTAGAGAGAGTCTTCTTTGCGTAGCACGTTGATTTCTAGCGCGTTAAGCTGTGTTCATGGGCGCGAAAAGGGCCTGGCGATGCCCATTTTCGCACCTTTTTCGAACAATTCTCGCACTAGATAGGGCCGGAAATAAATTTCTTGCGCAAAGAAGACTCGCTCTAAAATAATGAAAACATGTGCCTAGACTAATTCGAGGTCCCTGAATCCGATTTTCTTGGTTAGAAATGTCCATGTTTAAAGCCCAAGGAGTTACAGTAGATCAAATTCTGGAACACTGTGAATATCGATTTTTTTGCACGTTTCAAGATACACCCCCAAAACATATCACATCTTTTTCTCCGTACTTTAAAACGTATAAAACCACGTTGAAACGGTTCCTAGGCCTTAACGTGTGCTTGGGACGATACTCAATCGATAAATTGGCCCTTTC
This sequence comes from Levipalatum texanum, assembly GCA_014805385.1. Lineage (NCBI taxonomy): Eukaryota > Metazoa > Nematoda > Chromadorea > Rhabditida > Diplogasteridae > Levipalatum > Levipalatum texanum. The sequence goes on from JACMIG010001205.1 coordinate 3,560, forward strand.
CGTCGGGAATTTTCCTGCTAATAGGAAATTTTTTTTAATTCTGAAAAAAATTGGACGACATCACGTCTACTTGGACTGCATTTTCCACAATTTTCTGAAATTTTACCTCAACATATGTTGTGACACGGTGAAATTGCAAAAAGTGCATAAAATCGATACGAAAATATGCAAATTTCTACCCTTGGATTTCCGAAATCGGCAGTTTCGACCCCTGAGCCTTCTTCAGGAGAATATTTGCAACAAAATGTTTTTTGTTTCACCCAAATTGGACCATTCTCGGCCGAGATATGAAGAAACGGAGAAGTGTACCAATACTTTTGACCGATACTGTAGTTCTTGAAAAATAACGACTTGTGCAACAAACAAACGTCTAGTGGCCTATCTCTAACCTCAATGGCGACGAGTCGGTCGTCGACGCGCAGCCTTCCATCCTTAAAGGCCGCACCGCCAACCAGTACCTGCAGGAATGGATTATGTTGTCAGATGTCCAGGTGCCGTGAAATACAGATATTGATTCCCGATTCCCGATAGACAGCATCGATAAAATGGATGTTCAGTTCATACCTTCTTGACGAATATACCGCAGTCGTGTCTGCTCTGGTCGTTCTTCACCGTCACGCGGGCCTGCAGACTAGCGTTTGTAACTGTCTTGAGACCAAAGGACAAGTTGGATAATACAAAAAGACTAACCTTGAGGGACACGCCGAGTCCGGCACTTCCCGTGTTGTTGAGGGGAATGGAGAGGAGCAACTCCTCCCACCCCGCCTCCACCTGCAGAATTGGTTCATTTCTATAATTCTCGCTTACGGAACACGATAGTAGTACAACAGTTCAGCTGTCGTAATATGTGATCGATGATTCTGACTGACCATTGGCTCAGGTCGATTGTTCTCCTTGTTCCTTTCCTTATCGGTGGTGGCTGGGGGAATGGCCGGCCCTCCCACACGACTGATCACAAGACGGACCTCAAACGGGATCATTTCGACACGAGCAACTAGTTGATGTCCAGCCTCATTTCTCAATTAAAGACTCGGCACAATTATGATAGGTCGGTGTTATGATGATAGAAAAAAGACAAACTTCTCCTCCTTCGGGCACTTTCTTCAGTCGATCGACCACTTCGGCCTGTGTCAGGTCCTCCGTCGACGATTCGTTCACCTACATAATCAAAAATTAGGCGAACTTCACTAACCATGATATTTTTATAAAGTTTAGTTGTTCTATGCTCACCTGGAGTAATCGATCTCCTCCGTGGAGGACTCCGATGGCGGCCCCTCCACTCTTCACTGTCCCAATGTAGAATAGTCGTCGACCCGCCGCCGTCTCCCTCCCCGTCACCGTAAAACCGAACCCGTCCTTCCCTGCAATAGGGGGTTTTTGCGGATATACAAAATAATAAATATTAATAAACTTGGAATAAAAAGACAAACGATTTTTTTTAATTGTGGACTACGACTTGTCCTCCGTACAACTTCCCACTCACGTTTGGGTATGGAGACGTGGTGGGTCTCCCCCTGTAGTTCTGCGGTGTTTGCCTGTTGGAGTGCAGACTGGATGGGGCCGGCCCTCTTGCCACTCGACTGGAGGCCATCGCGATCCAGCGACGACGATGGTGGAGAGCCACTGCAAAACGACAAATATTTTGGGCTATTTATGTGCTGCCAATGATCGAAGCATCATCAAACTAGAGTTGTTGATTAAATGATATAAACAATTGTAACATCTTCAATTCACATGGTTCCCATCCTGCTCTAAATAGTTCGTGTTTCACGATGGCTAAAATGTCGATCTAACTCGAAAGTGGACAGAGGCCGTCCGATGGTGAGGGTAGTCGAGGCTTTCGTGCCCATTTCAAGGAGGAACGAACGCGCTCGGATCAGGGACATCTGTAAGGAGAAGATTATTGCGGCAATAGATCAAACATGGTGAATCCATGTTGACATGGGGTCAATTCACAACAACAATCATACTTTCCGATAGACGCCACGTTTATACTCAAATAATAGAGAACAAATGAAAAGCGGACCTGGTAAACGGGTCGTCCTTCGAGTTCGAGGATGGAGTCGCCCGTCCGGAGGCGTCCGTCCCGTCCTACTCTGCCGTCCTCGTCGATGGCCACTATCTGGAGGGACGACAACTTCCCCCGCCGCGAGTCCGATTCGTCCAGCACTCCGATCACCTGCAATGGCAAATATTTGAAGTGTCGTCGTCAAGGCAATCAGAATATTGAAATGATAACAAGCTATCTTCTAAGCTCTCACCAGGGGGTAAATAAATTATCGTTCGGCATCAAAAGAGGGGGGAGGGGGGGGGTACCGACGGGAGATGTGAAAAAAAAATTTTAGGCGAGCCGAAGGCGAGCGACCGTCCCTTAGGGGCGCCGTCGACTCGCCGAGGCTTCCTCCACTCCCACATTCCCATTCTAACCCTTTAAGCGCCGCCACCAGCACCGACCTCCCCTCAACATTTCCACCGTTGTAAAAAAAATAAAGACTTATTCAATATCGCGTTGAAGAATAAATACATCGTAACGTTTTAGTCACATTAGCACAGATGTGATTGGACTTGCATACTGGACACGTGAGTAATGGAAATTCCTGGTCATCAAAGAATCATTTACCTTAATAATCGCGTTGTTTGTATGTTACACCTATGACGTCATCGATTGCGCAATATTGTGCAATCGCTCCTCCCCTCACTCCTGTGACGTCACCGGTTTAACTACCCAAGTTTGAGGTGTATCCAGTCGAAGTCGAGTCCGACTGGTCTACTAATAATTGGAAAGAGAGCCTCTCACTGAAGCAGACACTGCGGGGTTAAAAAAAGGCCAAAATAAGACAGACCTCGATGCCAATGGGCGTGATTCTCGTGTCGTGAAGGACGAGGAGTGTTTGGTCCTCTCTTCCCTCTCCCGCGGGACACACGAAAGAACCCGAATTCGCCGAGTCTGCAATAAGCACGGTTAAATAACGCGAAGCAAAGGTAGAGGCTAAAGGACTCACCGGTGCGCGAGTGAGCGGCGCTGAGGGGGATGGGGGAGGCGGTGGAGGTGGCGGGGGAGGAGAGGACGGACGAGAGATGGGAGGGCATGGAGTGGGAGGCGGGCACATGTTGCCCGTAGTCCTCCTCCAGTCGCTCCTTGGCATCGTAGAAACTCTCCGACATCTTCGACTTCCGCGTCATCGTTCGACCTGCAGCGAGAGGGGATTTCATTATTTAATTCAACCGATAAATATTCTCCACCGATTGCCTTCTTCTCCTTACCTAATCTCGATTCCTGAATCCTTCCACTCCCGCTCCGTTCCGCCAGATCCAGCTTCTTTGTTACCTCTGCAATAGCGATTCGATTAATTTTGCACTCACACATTTTTCTCGGAATCCACAACACTTGAAAGTCGTTCCGAAATATGCGCTGTTGTTAGCTTTTATGCTTTGAGTACAACGGCGAATATCCGGAACCATTATATTAGGAATAGGTTAGTGCCGTTTTTGAAGCTCCATAAAGCAAGTTGCTCACCCGGACTGAGTGTGACCCTCTGTGCCCTGGTGGGGGAGGTGACTCCTTCCGATCGCAGGGACGATCTCACCACGGGCGTCGCCCCCGTCGTTGAGGTGCCCGCGGACGTCGACGCCAGCGAGGCCGAGTATCTATAATGCCGCCTTTCTTCACCTATTTTATTACAGCTAGGATGAGGTGGGAGGGAGGGAACATACGAGTGTTGCGGGGAGTGGAGTGGAAGGGGAGGCGGCATTCTCGACGACGACACACGCAACCCGTCCACTGCAATTGCGTCGTATTATCATGCAACCAGTCTTCCGGAAATATCGACCTCTTCCAGTGTGATCGAACTGTTCCTGAATCTCTTACATGGCAGCGCATCGGGATCGGCGACCTCGACAACACTGGATCGGGAGATGCGGGTGGGCGGCGTCCTCCCATTCGAGTTGTGGTGGGTGGAAGGGGAGGCGGAGGCGGGGGAGTAGGGGGAGACGCCGTGAGCGGGCGGGACGCGGGCCCCTCTCAATTCATCCTCGTCGTAGATGGCAAGGATCTGCAAATGGAAATTCTTCTAGTGAATGGATGACCCCTTTGTAATAGTTTCATCTTGACTACATGAGTGGCTCCCTCGTCGAGGACGTCGTCTACAGTGTCGTGCATGTCGAGGATGGCCTCGTCCTCGGGCAGTCTTAGCTGGTGGACTCGAACCTCCCCGCCCTGAAAGTTGCCCCTCCCTCACCGTGACGTGGTCGCCCCTGCTCTGGGCCTCGGCCCGCAGCGACTCTCTCAGGGAAGGCCGACGGGCGGTGGAAGGGAAAGCCGACCCGCGCATGCCAAGTCTGAGACCCCCTACAAGGGAAGGGAGAGGGAGAGGCGGAACGAACGGCGCGCGGTCAAAAGAAGGCGAGTGATGAGATGGAATGAGACAGCTTCTTCCCCCAGGGGCACCTCCATGTTCATCCCTGGCAGGAATATATCTCAATTAGTGCGTGGGATCGGGGTAGTCAAGGGGAAGAGAGAGAGGGAGGAGGGAGAGGGGAGGGGGTAATAAAGACACCAGTCGATGGAGCACAGATCGAGTACTGGTCACTCCGATCAATTGGGATCAACAGAGAATGGATATGATAGCGTTGAATTGGCATGAACGGCCCTTTGTATCCGAAGTGATAGACGAGGGACATGGGCGATAGCAGAGACTCGAGACGAGCAGAAGGGTGTTGATTTCAGATAATCAGCACTGTCTGTCTGATATGGGAAGAGGGCGCCAGAGGGGGGAGGAGGCGTGGTCATCATTCTTCCCCCCTGACCCGAGGTCTCCGTATCGAGGGAGAAGAGGCAAAGGGACCCCCAATCGAGGGCCGATCTCTCGTCCAATCGATGCATCCACTGACACGGCATCAGAATACATGGAGGGAGGGACCTCCGAACAAGGACAGTGAGGAGAGAGAAGAAGAGGGGGAGAATGGGGAGGGACAAGGAATCATCCCTGCCTGTTAGAGAGGAGGCATAGATGGGGGGCAGTCCAAATGGGAGTGTTGGCCATCACGGCACACAGCAACACTGTGTCCTCCCCAGAGAATGGGACACCGAAAGAGCAGAGAGCGAGCGGGAGAGAGAAATTGCCATCTGGCATGAATCTGCCTCGGTCCTGCATAAAATTAAGCGGCGACCCTGGTCGTCGCTTGGGTGTTTGATACCGAGATTCGGGACGTTAATACCGCCTACTCTGGTATAAAAATGGGGATAAATTTCACCAATATTTCACAAAACATCGAGGTGATCGACAGCGGAAAGCGACAGTGATCCCAGTCTGCGAGAAAACGAGAAAACAGCACAATTCTGCACAGTAAACACGGCCGTGACGAAGACGACAAACCGAGTGGAGACAAGTTTCTTCGAAGGAGGAGGAGGACCATTGGAGGACAGGAGTACAAGGCCCCCGTCATCGTCCCGAGTGCAGACAGGCAGAGGAGGGGGGAGGGCGAGAACGGGAGTAGTGACCTCGTGTCCCTCTCCCCATCATACCTGCCCCCTTCCCTGGTAGGTGCTCCCTCTGCGTCTCTGGCCGCCCTTCTACAAACAGGGCAGTCTACCTGGGGAGGGTCGCTGGTTCTTGTGCCTCGGTCTCGATCGAGGGCTAATGAGTGATCCTCCCCTTCTCTCCCTCTACCGCACAGGCCGCAGCTGTTCTCGACTGGTCCCACGGGGCGCGGGGAGGGATTTAGTCCAAATGAGCACCTAGCCCAGATTCATATTGGATGAGTGGTGGAAGGGGAGGGGGGATGGCTAATTGGAGTAGAGGTGATGGAGGAGGAGGAGAGGAAGACTCCCCCTGATTCAAGGTTATCCACCGGTGGTCCAGTCAATGGGGTCGTGATTAGCACGGAACGGGAGGAATAAGCGTCAATGCATTCCGTCAACCATAAGGCCGCGGGTCTCGCCATTGGGTGATTGGAGGGGGAAGCGCTATTCTCTCCGTTCTCCTAATATGGGAGGAATGGGGCGGACATTCCAATGCCCCTCTGATCTCCCTTGATAGGCTATCAAATGGGCAGAACCGAAGAGGCTCTGCCTCCTTACCACTCCCCTTTCTATGAGCCCAGGGGGGCCGTTATAAAAACGAGGAAGTGTATCCAGTGAGAGAAGGGAGAAGGTGAGAAGCGATTGCAGAGTGGGCAAAGCAGTTTATTTATCCCCACCCGTATCAGGGATGGAGAAGATTTAATGCGTCGTCGCGCGGAACAACAACTCTGCTGGGTGGGGGGCCAGGGGGATGAGGGGGATGGGCACGGCTCATGGTATCGACGAGGACGGGGATCCCGTCGTTCTGTTGATTACAGAGATGAATCACATCTGCACCCGGAGACGTCGAAAGACGGCAGAGGAAGGAAGGGGAAGGAGGTATGGAGAAATAGGCCCATTGGCCCGATGGCTCTACGATTATTGCGAAAAGGTGCCGACGTATCGTGCCAGCTGCTGCTAACTATTCATCCAAGGAGGAACGAAAGAATTATGAGCATGGGAAAGGGAGGGACGCTGAGAAATGCAGAATTGGCATGGTGGAATCGGCGATTTCCCCTCATCCGCCCGTCGAGCCCCTATCAGTTTCTCTCTCTGTCCTCCCTCGTACCTCTCCCCGTGCATTCTTGTATCTCGTAGCCGCTGCCTCTGCGATCTCCCGCAGCGTCGTTCGCCCATCGCCACACGGCACCGCCACCCGCGTGCTCCTCAAATAATAATTTTATTTATCATTTTTTCCAGAATTTTAGAACATACCCGAATTGGACGGTGATCCGTCGACGCATTCTCCCACCGTACCCCGATGGCCACCCACCGTCGGAGGGATCTGAAACTGAACTGCTATAATCGCCGTCGCTGCAAGCTGATCTCACTGCCCCATGCACACGGAACGATCAAGTCGATGGAGGCGCAAATCGAATCAGAAAATACCCGCTCAATTTCCCAGCTCATAGATACTGGATTGGGTGGATAGTGACGAAGTTGGATGATGGATACCCCCACAAACAGTGCGAAATAGGATGGAATGCCAACCATCCCTCCAAGGGATGGAGGGTGACGTCGACCCCCACGAACAGTTTGTCAAATACTACGCGCAGATTGGCATGATAGATAAGGAATTATTGGCACGGTGCCAAGGTTTGAATGCCTACCGAGCCTGGGGATTGAGGGGGAGGATGACAAGGGGAAGCAGGGTGAAACAAGGGAGACGGGGGGAAGGGAGGAAGGTGTTGCTCGAGAGACGGGAACGCGGTGAGTAATGTGCTGATAAGGAAAAGGAAGGGAAGGAGAAGGAGGAGGAAGGCACTCACTCTTCCCCCGCCTCCCAGGTCGATAGACTGCCATGCATTGAGAGAGTGAACAACCTCCCAAAGTGCACTGCTCGTAAATGAGATGGTGCCGAAAGGAACTCCTCTCCCTTTGGAGGGTGGGGGAGAATTCCACAATCAGAGGCCACAGCCCATTGAAGACGCGACACAGATGATTGGGCGAGGGGGCTGGCTATTTGTCGATTGTTGAATGCACCTCCGAGGAGGATATTCCTGATTGGGGAAGATCGGAGGAGGGATGATCCATGTGAGGAGGGCGCAGAGAGAGAAAGGAATCCCCCTTGATTTATGAGGCATTCCTCCTCATATCATCATCACATTTGAATATCACTTGGTCGAGAAGATGAGGAGGAATGAGGAGGGGGAACAGGTTGCACTCGCTGTGATAGGGGATCAGCCAATGTATCGTCACTATACCAATCTCTTGGATTATTTCAAGAATCTCTAAAATAGCGCCTAGACGCGGCTTGAGAATCGAATTGGACTCGAGAGTGGATCTCCAATTGTCACTCTCGAGGGAAATAAAACAAGAGGAGGCCGTGGCTGCAGAGTAATGCAATACCAAAATGGGCTGTGGTCAGACGGAGAGATGGGCACACAGCGAGATGGCCGCAGGGGAGGGCGACATGTATGCCGAGAAATCAAAGGAACGATGACCCCAAACAAAAGGTCGCGCGGTCAGTGTGGCATGACCCCCCGAGAGGGCGAGGTGAGACATTGGATGGGAAAGGGAACGGCCAGAGAGGGGGATGGAGGGACGCGGCCTCCACTCTCGGCACCTTCCCGGACATCCACTCTCAAGGGCAAGTGTGGCAACCTATCGAGGAGTTCGAGGAGGAGGACTATTGGAGAATGAGAAACATTGACCCAAAGAGGTCTAGTAAATGTTGTCGCATGACAATTACTTTAGATCTTCATAATAACCATACGGGCAATGTTTGCTGAACCAATGAACACGATCTTGTTCCTACTTCTTTACGAATGGATTCTCTTGGTAAGAAGCCCGCATTCAAGGAAGCGAACAGTATCTGTGTCAACCCGCGAGGGGATTCAATCAGTTCCCAGATGTATGGTAACGGAACACGCATGAGTCCATAGAATTGTCCCGTCTTGCATTTCTTCATTAAAGACGGTTCCGATTCTGTCGTCGGACGCTGTGAAATTACATAGCGGTTGCGAGCAAAAGAGAGGTAAAAAGTTCCTTATGTCAGTGGGGATACTGCAAGTCTCTCGAAATCCAGATTTACTGCGCTAAGCATCCACTTCTAACTAGCAGAAGCACAATTTGATTTAGTGAGCAATGTGCTCTCCCATTTGGCCCCCGAGATCTCAATAACATTGAAAATCTGTAACCCGAAGGGGTGTAAGGATTGGTCCCATTCTGACATAAATTTCAATTGGAATAAAGATGTTTTGTGTGTCTGGCTCGTTGAATGCGGAGCAATTGCACAGAAGCTGCGACCATTATTAGATGTTGGAATGACTATTCCTGCACTTGTGAATGACACTTCTTCCGTTCAATATCGGGTTGTACTACAGGTAGAAGCTGCCCTGTTGCGGATAAACTGTTGGGGCTACACAGGCCTGAATTTCTTCTTCCAATGGCTACTACAAAGGGACACAATAGGTTCCTCTCACTCCCCTTCCTTAGTGTTAGCGCTGGTAATTGTAAAGGATGTATCCAGATCAATTGTCTGCTGAATCAGGGCCAGAATTTCTCACCTTTAATTCATGACACTCCAGTCGTGGTGGACGATGTCCGAATTATCGCCGGACCGTCAACGGACGTGGTCCGCTGCCTTGTTACACTGCGCCAGTGTGATCCAAAGGAAATTAATTAACATTGATGTCATGTCCTGGTTGTCTTACCCTCTAGCAATACCTTCTAATCATATTCTTACTTTTGGTTATATGAAACTGTTTCCACGTGATTCACTGCGACAAGGGCCACGAGCACACACTGCAATGGGATCTATCGCGTGCTCCATTACCGGCTGTCATCAATGCAAATCCGTCCCTCGCTCGCCCCGCGCGGCGGTCCCACTCGAGTGTTCACCTAAGCTTGTCAACGGAGTCGAGACCCGCCACTCTCAAGAGTAACTTGTGCCCTATTTCCACATTAGTTTTCCCTCTAAATTCACGATAAGTTGGTTCATTATTATTGTCATTATTATTAACCTGCGGCGTTAATTCCCGAACTGTAGTTTCTTAGTGTGTTATTATTACCAACTCTTGTTAATCCCCGAATTGTACCTCCCGACGGGGTTGCGATACCATGGCATAATTCCATGCCAGAGGGAGAGTGAGAGGAGAGGGGGGAGGGGTGATTGGTGTCCCTCGTTCAGTACCCCCGCAGCTCCAGCAGCTCAGAGTCAGCGCCCTCTTAGAGTAATCCGCTCCGCCCCTCATTTTACATCTGCCATCGTGCCTTCCCTTCGCGCACCCCTCCTCTCTCCCATCCCCCTCCTCCCTCGCCACCCGCTCAGTCAGTCTTCCTTGCGCAACCGCCTTCCAGTGTCAATTCATGTTTGCCCCCGCCTCCTTTCCACAACCGTCCCCTTTTTCTAGGGCTCTGGCACTACACGGTTCGCGTCATTCAACCGCCTGTTCGCTCCCAAGCCCCCGTTCCGTGGGGGCGCAAAAAGTCATTACCCACCGTCTATCGTTTCCAATTGCTGTTCAACCTCCTTACTGCCCTCGCCTTCAAAGGTCGAACACTGTTTATTCTCTCACTGTTCGTGTTCCTCACCATCCTCTTCATCTTCACATCTCCAATTCGTCTATGATCCCCCCAAGTTTGCACCGGGGATGCTGGTGACTTTGAAGGAAACTTGCTGGCACCGTTTCCCACACTTCCTTATCACAGTCAGTCTCTCTCTGCGTGTGCTCCATTGAGTCATCGTCTTCCTTCTTCAGAAAAGAGGGGGAGGGTGTGTCGCCTTCTCTCGATATGCCGACTGTGCAGCCCCGTCGAGTCTCCACGCCGCCTCCTCCTCCTCCCACTCGAGTACTCTCCGATCTCCCCCTCTCTCATTCTCTCCATATTTGTCCACTCCCCCTCTACGCCGCAATTTTGATGTGCCACGTTTGGAATAATTCCGTGAAAATGCGCTGACCAATTGGCATTTGTTCGTGTGTGCGTGTCGTGCAGTCTTTATGTTGTCTTTATCCCCAGTATCTCTTTCAGACTCGCCCAATGTTCTAATCGCTCTGTTCCCATCGAGATCTCCGTGTAATTCTTCATCGCAATGGCGACAGCGGAACACGATCCGAAGGAGTTCGGGGTGGAGGACCTCGTTCTCCTCCACAAGATCGACGTGCCCGCCATTGTCGGCAACACTCAACTCAGGTACGCCAGTCTCCCTTCATCTTCTTCCCCTGTCTCTTGTTCTGTGTTCACCTTCTCCGTGAGACATTCATTCCCATGTCCTTTCACTCCTTTTATGGCTCGTTGTCGCCCTCGGACATAGCCCGGGTTGTCGGACAATCGGCGTTGTGTTGGTCCGGAGGGGAGGTTCGAGAATGAAATCACCCTCGCTCCTCGCCAAGCGGGGCTGGCTCCGAATCGCATGCGATCCATTGAGAGATGGACAACAAGGCGAAGGGAGAGGAAGAATGGGGGAGAACGGGCCGGGGCGCCAATTCGCTCTGAGCCTGCATGCAAATGAGGTCCAAAACGATAGCTGACACCACCCTCCCGCCCCTCTCGGAGGGGTATCCCCCTCCCGTGGGTATGGTCAGTTAGTGGAGGGGGGACACATGACCATGTGGTCGAGTGCTCCATTATCCATCTCCGCTTCAGTCTCCCCTGATTCCATGGCCGATTGAGTCATCAAAGCCAGGCCCCGAATGGGGGAAGAGAGGACTGGGCGCATTTCACAATTCAATCTGCTGTTCCTCTGGAACCAAGATGTGGTGCTTCCCCTCGGTGGCTGTGGAAAAGACACAGCAAGCATTCCAGGCGGGTTCCCCTCTGACTCATCTCCCGCGCATTTGGCAATCGTCACCCATGGGAAAGGGGGACAGTTGGGTGGAATGGGGGCCTCCCATTTCTCACTCAAAGGTGCCTCGGAGCGCGCGGGGCGCACCTTGGCGTGTTCGACTGATAGGCTGCGGCGCAAACAAGACAGCGACAAAAGAAAAGAATGAGCCCCTCTGTAAGCATGCATGGAATGGGGGGAGAGACTAAGAAAAGGGAGGACAGCTATTCCTATGGCAGTAACACTCGTTCTTTGTCTTGCTTTCGTGGAATATCATCCATGGTCAGCTTGTCTTACATACGAAGGTCGTCGTTTGAATCGACCTGGGGGCGGATTAAAGGGGGGATACGATCCCATTCATGGCGGATTAGGCAGCGCTCGCGCTATCGTAAGAGTTGTGTGGCCCCCGCGAGTCAGGAAGTCGCGTTGTCCCCCCAAGGCACCCACTAGTACTGCACCGTCGGAACAAATAATCGGCATCAATTATACATTTTCTGCAGATTCTCCAAGAGTCGCATCTACACGTATATTGGAGAGGTTCTCGTCGCTGTAAATCCTTACAGACAACTTCCCATCTACGAGAAGGACACTATTGACAAGTAAGAGGGACCAGAATATCGTGGATAGTTGATGGGGATTACGGTATCGTTGTACAGTCTGAATTTCCAGGTACCGTGGCCGCGAAATCTACGAGAGACCTCCCCATGTATTCGCCATTGCCGATGCGGCGTACCGCAGTATGCAGAGGTTCCGTCGGGATTCGTGCATCGTCATCTCCGGTAGGCCCTCTTCCTCCCCTTCCTCTTACCCAAGGGATCCTTTAGGGGAGTCCGGGGCGGGTAAGACGGAGACGAGCAAGATCATCATGAAGTATCTCGCTGCCATCACAAACACCCAGCAACAGAAGGACATCGAACGGTGACTCGTCCATGGCCATCAGATAACCTCTTCTGTTCAGAGTCAAGAACATTCTGCTGCGCTCGAACTGCCTCCTCGAGGCCATGGGCTGTGCCAAGACCAACAGGAACGACAACAGTTCGCGCTTCGGCAAGTATATGAGCATCAACTTCAACTACGGCGGTGACCCCATCGGAGGGGCCATCAGCGAGTACCTCCTCGAGAAGGTCGACTGCCTTCTCCCCCTTCGAAAACCGAGAGATTATTGCAGTCGCGGGTGGTGCGCCAGCAGAAGGGCGAGCGCAGCTTCCACATCTTCTACCAGATGCTCGAGGGACTCGGGGACGGGAAGCTGAAGGACCTCGGGCTGAAGAAGCAGCCCTCCGCCTACTTCTACCTCAACCAGGGAGAGAGCAGTTCGGTCAGTTTCCGATATTCCTGCAGATAGCGAACGATCGATGCAGGTCTCAACGATGGACGACCGTCAGAACATGGCCGAGGTGATCGCAGCCCTGAAGGGGACTCCTTCCTTCGACACTCCTACCATCGACCAACTGTGGTCCATCCTCGCTGGCATCCTCCACCTCGGCAACACCTCCTTCGAGGAAGTCGGAAACTCGGAGGGAGCAGTGAAGGTCCGCGATCGAGCTGCCCTCGCTGTTACCGCCCGACTGTTCAACGTGTCGGAGAAGGACCTCGGAGAGGCCATGTGCAATCAGGTACGAAACGGTTTGTCTTACGATATACCGAACCCTGATGTTTTCAAAAACACACTTCTAACGTTTCACAGGTGGTAGCGGCAGCGGGTGAGCTCATCCGCAAATACCACACGGTATCGGGTGCCGAGTATACGAGGGACGCCCTCGCCAAGTCCGTCTACGAGCGACTCTTCTCATGCATCGTCAAGAAGATCAACGAGTCCATCGAAATCGCCAAGGGCCACAAATCGGCGTCCATCATTGCGGTTCTCGACATTTACGGATTCGAGATATTCGGGCGCAATTCGTTCGAGCAGCTCTGCATCAACTACTGCAATGAGAAACTACAACAGGTATGACCACACAACATCTTCAAAAATCTAGTTGCGATTGGCAAAAATAGGAAGATAATGTAATGTGCGGTGATTTTCACGATAAAAATTACTCGTAGTTTCATAGACAATGTTTGTATTTTAGGTAGAGGCATCTATATTCTTTTAGTCGGTAATCCAATCAATCTGCAGCTCTTCATAGAGCTCGTCCTGAAGCAGGAGCAGGAGGAGTACGAGAGGGAGGGCATCAAGTGGACGCACATCGAGTACTTCAATAACCAGGTGAGAACAGCTGACGAATCACCTATAATCGATAACCTTCAGACAATCTGTGATTTGATCGAATCGCCGAAGAAGGGTCTACTCGCTACTCTCGACGAGGCGTGCGCATCCGTAGGCAACGTCACCGATTCTGTCTTCCTCAAGGTTTCCACGAAAACAGGGCAAACGGACACCATCGATTCAGGAACTCGACAAGAAGTTCACGGGGCACGCGCACTACACGAGCAAGGGCCTCGCCCTATCCGACAAGACCATGAAGCACGACGAGTTCAGGTACCACAACAAGGAGACAACTCGCGAACCAGAGCCCTCATACAGAATCACCCATTACGCCGGCGAAGTGACGTATTCCGTGGACGGATTCATGGACAAGAATCGGGATTCGCTCTTCCAGGACATCAAGCGACTCCTCTGCAGCAGTCGCCATCCCCTCCTCGCCTCCCTCTTCCCCGAGGGAGCAAAGTCCAAGATGGACGTCGGTCGTCGTCCCCCGACCGCGGGTCTCCTCTTCAAGCAGAGCATGGCAGCGCTCGTTGCTCAGCTCGCAAGCAAGCAGCCCTTCTACATCCGGTGCATCAAGCCCAACGACGAGAAGAGTGCCCGTCTCTTCGACGACAAACGCGTCGAGCACCAGGTATCGATCGGGGGAGATAATGAAGGAGGAGTCTTCCACGTTCAGGTGCGCTACCTCGGACTGCTCGAGAACGTGCGAGTGCGCCGTGCCGGATTCGCCTATCGCATGACCTACGAACGATTCCTCAATAGGTCAGTGGCAGATAACTGAAGACTGGAACCTCCTCCCTTCAGATACAAGCTCATCTCGAAGGCGACGTGGCCCAATCCGAAGAGGGGCGGCCCGAAGGAAAACACGCAGCTGATTCTCGGAGAACTTGGAATGGCCAAGGACTGCGAGGCATTAAGCATTTTAACATTCAAGCAATGAAAATTGACAGGCCGGTCGAACCAAGATCTTCATCCGCTCCCCTCAAACCGTCTTCACTCTCGAGGAACAGCGTGCCGTCAAGATGGTCAACATCGTCGTCTTCCTCCAGAAGGTGGGGGGACGTCATGGACCCTTTCTCACTTCCTGGCAGATGACGCGAGGAACTCTGGCTCGGTGGCGGTACCGCAAGATGCGCGCCATTCGCACCATCATCGGCACCTATCGCAGATACAAGCTGCGCACGCACATTCTCTCCGTCATCAATGCTTTCAGGTATTACACTAACCGATATATCAGGACATTGTGCAACGTAATTCAGGAACGTTCGGCAGACGCACGATCTGGGGAAGTCGATAGCGTGGCCGACGCCTCCGGCAGTCCTCTCCCGCTTCCAGTCCCGTCTCAAGGCCATGCATGCCCGATGGAGGGCGGGGCTCATCATCGCCTCCATGCCACCCCATCTTAGGTGGCGTAAGGGCTGGGGACAGGGGAGGACTTCCCCTTCAGAGAGTGCCTCCTCCCCAAGCTGGCGGCCTTCGAGACGCTCAACGGGCGTCGTAACCAGTGGGGCTACACTCGTCGATGGAGGGGCGATTACCTCGGCCTCCCCGACGAGTCCGAGGGACTCGTCAACTACAAGGGAGCATTCGCCCACATCAAACACGAGCACCCATTCGGGACCGTCCTCTTCTCGTCTCTTTTCCATGTGGGAAACGGCTCTTCCCTCGTACTAAAGTCGCTGTTCAGAAGTACAACAAATTCAACAAGAGTGCCATCCGTCTTCTGCTGGTGACTGATAAATTCATAGGAAAGCTGGACATGAAGAAGATAAAACTACTCAAGGATCCCGTTCCCCTGCAAAGGGTAATTTAATTTACCAGTAGAGTAATTTGACAGTGTCTAATGTCGAACTTTACTCTATTGTGACAGTATTTTTAGATTTCGCGCATCTCGATCTCCCCTGAACACAACGGTCTCGTGGTCTTCCATGTGGCAGACAACGATCTCGTTTGCTGCCTGCGCAACTCCAAGAATGACGAAAGAGTGGGAGAGCTCATCGGCACCCTCATGAACCACTATGACAAGTATGAGCAACTAGTGGGCATCAATTAATTGCTCACCTCAAGGATGGCTATCCGCCGGCCAATCGTGAACGTTTCGTCGACGATCCCAGTCTCTCTGGGTGGAAAGGCAAAGAGCCTGCGGATGCGTCCCGGAGAGGCTCACCAAACGCCAATCTTCAAAAGCAATGGAAATGAAATCGACCTTATCTGCTGCACGTCGTCAGCAGGATAAGCCATTACAAGCGAATTCTCGGTGCGATATTTAACCAGCCCTAGTCATTGCTTCAAGGACATTTGTACAGGTCGTTAAAGAAAATCATGAAGATGCCACATCGTGCCCCGATAAAGTATTCCGAGCGAAATTTCTGTGAACTGCTTGCCAATGCAATGCAACATCTTGTACAAAAATCAACCAATTTATTGATTGATAACAAAGAGACAACAAAGAATTAGAACAGCATCTTGTGGGGGTACTGCTTGTGTCTCAGACCGAACCTCGTGGAGAAGTAACCACGGAGGAATTGTCCATCCTTGTTCTTCTTGATGGCGTCAAGGACAGCCTTGTCAACAAGCTTTTGCTGGGCCTTACGCTCCTCGGAAACCTGTAATAGATAATTGTTACGCGAAACAAGAAATGGTCAATAATGGGATGGAGAATATATGGGTTCATTGAACGAAATTGCTAGCTAAAAAAGAAAACCAACGATATATTTTATCCCACCTTGTACGACTCGACTCCGGAGGCGAAGATGTCGGCCTTCTCTCCCTTCTTGGGCTTCTTCTCGGACGTCCTCTTGAAGAAGGCGTCGGAAAGAGTCTCGGGGATCTTCACGGAGCTGACGTCAATCTTAGCGGAGGTGGCGATAACGAAGGCCTGGGAGATCCTCCTCAGGGGAACGTTGTTGAGCTTGTGGGGTCCTGAAAAATAAAACAATCCATTAGAATATTTTCTAACCTAATTTGTTTTTGGTAATGTATCGCGACGAAACCATCCGCAAGCTACTAACGCATGTTTTTGAAGTTGTCTCCCGAACAAGAAATATATCAGCTTCTGTAGTCAAGGCACAGGCAAGCAAGCCTTTTTGTACCGCGCGAGAAATTGAACCGGACTTTTGAAAACAAACGTTTCCCAGCCCAATGCGCATCAGTCCCAGTAGTTAGATGTGATCAGAGTGCAACAATAAGAAAACACTTACCGGTAACGAGCAGGAGGCCGGTCTTTTCCATCTGCTTGAGGAAGACGACACGCTTTCCCTTATGACGGCCGGCAAGGATGATAAGGACGGTTCCGGGAGTGATGGTCTTCCTCAGCTTGGCAATCTTGGCCTTGCGGGCAACCTTGGCGGGGGCGTCGAGGGCGCGGTCAGCGCTCATGAGCTTGGGCTGGAAAAGATAGTGAACACGTCCCCTCTACGTTTGACAACTCTAATCGAGTTTCTAGATATTACAAAAAAAACTCACGCCCTTGTTGATGAGAACCTTGCGCTCTCCTCCGTTCTTGGCTCCACCAATCTTCTTCACAATGTACCTCTCAGGCTTCGCCGCGGGAGCCTTGACACCCTTGGTGTTCTTCTTGAGGGCAACTCCTCGCTTGTGGAACATGCGAGCAGCAGAGAATCGCATGACTCCGGGGGCGAGCTCATAATTACGCCTGAATCGGGGCGTTCCCTTCTTAGCACCCGCCATTTGAGTACCTGCAAAATAGCGTTTAGAGGAGCGAAAAATAAAAAAAAACGTTACTATATTTGGTTACACAATCGTAACGTTCTTTAAAATTAACAGAAATAACATGAGATAAGGTTAAAATTGTGCCAAAAGAAATATTCAATGGAAAATTTTCCCATGTCAGAAATACAATAAGCCGTGATAGTCAACGCTCATCGCTTCGAGACATTATATCCGGCGACAACATTTTGAGCATACGGTAACAGCTCTCTTTGAACTGCCAATTTGAAAGTTTGCAGATGAAAATGTTTGAAGATGTATATAACTAACAAGTTCATTTATTATTATGTCGTTCTGAAGATCTCTGCAATCAGGTTATCTTGTACGGTGGGAGCCGTCCGAGGGGCGAAGATGGCCACCACTCGGCCGGAAAGAAAGCGTGATCCCAACAAGATCGACATTTTCACTCCCCGTGCTTACCAGGTATCATTCTAATAAGAAATACAAAATTTGTAACGGGGTGCTTTGTAGGTGGAGTTACTGGAGAAGGCGACGAAGAAGAACATTATTGTTCAACTGGGCACGGGTGCAGGGAAAACTTTCATTGCCGTTATGCTGATAAAGGAATACTGTGTTCAGCTGAGGAATTCTCTTCAAAATGGAGGACGGAGAGCGTTTTTCGTTGTTAACAATGGTCAGTCCTTTGCTGTAGACTCGCTCATTTTAAAGCTATTGCAGTGGCTCTGGTTGAGCAACAAGCTGAGCACATCAATTGTCATACTCCTCTCATTGTTGGAAAAACTCACGGCAACCTCAATCAGTCGATCATGTTCAACAAGCCCGATTTTGACCTGTTCATCGAAAATCACCAGGTAATTAGTCCTCTGAAAGGCTGGCAAGTGTCTCTTGTAGGTCGTCGTTCTTACTGCGCAAGTGCTGCAGGATCTGATAGCCGCTGCTTATCTGAAGGTTTAATTTTCAGTCTCGTTGTTTAACCTCGCATTTAGATAACAGATATCGCTTTGCTGATCTTCGACGAGTGTCACCATGCTCTCGGGAGCAACCATCCTTATCGGAAGATCATGGACCGATATTTCGAGTGTTCTACAGGTTGGCATGTTCTTTCAGCAGTATTTCAAGCTTTGTATTTGTCATACAGGGACGTTGTCAGTTGAATTCCATCAATCTTTAGATGCTCGTCCCCGAGTACTTGGTCTGACTGCGTCGTTGATCAATCAGAAGACGGACCCGCGAACCCTCGAGAACATGCTGTCCAAGCTTGAGCGCATCCTTGATTGCTCCATCGAAACCACTTGCGACCTCGTAT
>JACMIG010001207.1:0-22074 GCA_014805385.1 Levipalatum texanum
CGGAAGAAGATAGATCACACGCTGCTTACCGCGAAGGTAGTTTAGCTGATAGAAACCACGGACAGATAGAGATATAGAGTATCCACATATCCAACATGGGGGCCGAACCGTGCCAGCCTAGGTGGTTGAGCAATGTTGTGTGGTGTTGACACTTGAAACTTGTGAACTTCTGAGCCGTTTTAATAGCGAAAGCTGCGCATTTCCTTGGGGTCCTGTGGTGTTGTGGAGGAGTGAGGAGAGGGGAATTTTGCCATTGGAACTTGTGATCTCTTCAGTGGATTTATCTGCTGAATTGCGCATTTCCGACCAAGAGGATTGAAAGGAAGAGCGGGAGTGGACTTGTGATCGGCCTTGTGCCGTGCATTCCTCGTACCCGAAGTACTGCTTGATTGAAGAGGAGGACGATATTGATGAGTGGAGGAGTGGAAACTATTGATCGTTTGGAACAGTTGAGTTTATTGATTGGAGCAGTAGCGTGTGTGGAAAATCCAGTAGGGAATATTGATTGATTGTTCGGTGGTACGGAGTGATTCCTGGTGAGTAAGTGACACGTAGATCGATATTATTGCATTGACGAGTGTTTTGTGTGGTGCGTGCGGTGAATGCGCGTAGAGTGGTAAATGTTTGACGAACTGCACCCAGACAGCGGATACTATTCTGCGCAGTCAGGGGGCTATCGCTTGAGAACACCACTGATCTCTCAGCGAGTGTTCGGAAATCGCGAGAATGAGGATGATGTTCTTGGTAAGGCCTGGTCCAGGGCGTCTGAATCAAGCCCTGAAAAGATTCCCAAGTGTGAGGCAAGGGCTTTAAAGGGAAAGAAGAAAGGGAAGGAGCGCAATTGAAATGGAGACGAGCCAGTGGTGGAAGGGAGAACAGAAAATATTGGAGAGAATATGGAAGTGATGAGGGAAGTGAGAGGGGGGCTGATTCGGTGAGGTCATCAGTCTCGAGCAGCAGTAATGCAAGGAGGAGGAGTGGAGAGTGGAGGCTACAGTTCCCCCACTGGAGAAATTCTCCGGATCGAGGAAGGAATTCCAAGGAATGGATTCCTGCTGAGGTACGATGTTGGTGGCATGTCGGAGAGGGACAAGATGGTTACAAGAAGATGAAGGATGTCATGAAGAGGGCGGAGTTCTCGGAGAGGCAGAAGAAGGAAGGAATACATGAGTGGAGGAGAGAAGGAGACTGCAGTGGCAGCTGGAGACTCAAATGGTGAGGACTTTAGATAGAGGAAGGATCTGGGTTCGAGGGACAGCCTGTAATGTTTGCAGTGGGAAAGACCATGTGGCACTCCACTGTCCAATTGTATAGAAGGGCTCTGTGCCTACATATGCCGAATAATAATTGCGGGGAGATTCTCTGCAGCGGCAGGACAGAGTACCATCATCGATCGATGAGAAACCCTATGGAGGAGAACGGAAGGTGCCCTGGGGACAAGGTGGTTACCAGCCTGGCAAAGGGACGCACGGGCTGCCCTTTCTGAGCAAGGTCACGCCTGTGGGCGATCCGGCGCCGCAGGTTGGGCACACCGAAACCAAATCAAAGGAGACAATGGGGTGAGGAGTTATGATTGGAGAGAAGGATGGAGAAGATGAATTTGGTGCATGGGCACAACAGGAAAAGCGATTTATCGCGAAGACAACAGTCGTGGCTGCTTTGGTGAATGGAGTGGCATAGAGAGAGATCTGCTGGATACGGGAGCGCCAGTGTAGGAGATGCCGATGGTGAAGAGGGGAAAGTGGACGGTATTCGATGCCTCGCAGAATTGAATGGAGGTTGTCGGGAGATGACAAATGGAAGTCCAGGTTTTTTCGTCCCGAAAGTGTTTATTCGGGGAGGGACAGGCGACACTCCCATTCAAGGCTTGTCGTCGTAGGGGGCGTTGAAGACGACCTTGGCGTTGGGCTGGGTGGCGATGTCTCCGGGATGGACTGACTGCGGCTTGGCTGCTGGCGAACTTGTTCGAGTCTAACGACAAGAGCGTTGGGATCGTGTGATGGGATCGAGGAGATCTGCACTGGTAGGATTCCATGTGATGAGGGGGAAATCCGAGCAGATCATTGTGGGCGTAAATGGGTTGCGGGCCCTGGGAATGAGTTTGTGTGAGGGGACGGATGAAGAGTGGAGGAAAGAGAGTGGAGAAGGTGACCAGGCTATGGCAGTGAAGACGGTAGCGCTGGGGAAAGGAAGATCGGGGGCGATGATGGATAGAGGTTCTCAGAAGAGGTATGGTATGAGTGAGGTGGTAACGGCGGTGGCCGTGGGTCCCGAACCCATGAGGAGGGAAAATGGACGGAGAAGGTGGAAAGAGGATAAGAGAAAGATAAATGGTGAGGTCAAAGGGCTGTGGGATGCCCTGGAATTGACAACAAGAACCAAGGGATGTTTAAAAATCTTCATAGCTTGGATTGGAAGTGGGGGCAGGAGGCCCCAAGAATGAGAGGGGAGGAGGAAGGTAAGGTACATAAAGTGGATATCGGACGAGGACACGGAGACGGGCGCTGGAGACCACGAGGAGAGGGTGCCGAGCGAAGCAATCGATTCAGAGGAGAAAGAAGATTCGAAGGAAGAGGAAATCGAGGAGGCAGAAAAAGGAAATACGCATCGATGTCCCATAAATTCTACAGCGCTTCTTAGTGACAATTTCTTTAAATATCAAAGGTACTCACTATCGCTCCGGATTGGCCGCGTCGAAGATATCGTCGCATCTCGTCCACAAATGCCCCTCTCTACGATGTCGCACCTGAAAAAATGTAATACTTTTTTGAAAACTACAGGGAATTTTCAATTTATTTTAATTTCTGCACAGCCGTGTTGTGTTTCACCTAATCAATTACGGGAAAAACACATTCGCTCAGTGTTAGAGACTGCAAATTCAAGATCAAGAAACAACAATACTTCCGGGCCGCTCCTTGTCCTCCACCGTTTTGACTTCACTTGACAGCTTGTCGTCCGTCAGCCTGAAGCAAATCCGATCACGTGGATTAAATAAATAATATTTATATTTATTATAGCGGGCGTCTCACCAAATGTTCAGGATATTCGGTTCCGTTGCTGTTGAGCAGATCGTAGTCGTACTTGAATTCTCCGCTGTGCGAAAAGTGGGCCTGAAAATAAAATATATATTTTATGTACTCTCTCGGCGTATATTTTGAATTAACCTTAAAAATTGACACACTTCTTCGAGATGACGACAGCGAGGTCAAGACCACGGAGAGATAGAGATATAGAGTATCTAGTATCTTCAGTCTTCGCGTGTGACTCGTTGGGGGAGAGGTTTCGTGTTTGTTTATCGTGGTTTGGTAGATGATTTGACAAGGAAATAATATTCGATCTATTATTTCGTCTCATTTGCTACATTCTAAGGGCGTGTTAGCTGATTGAAACGACGGACAGATAGAGATATACAGTATCCACATATACAACAAGGAGTGAGGGAGGGAGAACGGAAATGTTATGGAGGAGGAGTAAGCTAAAGAGGGAAAATGAGGCGGTACGATGGGAGTACAGAGGGGAAAAGGGAACGAAAAAGAGGATTGGGCAGTGGTGGGAAGTAACAGGAAAAGCGGAATGAAAAAGGGAGAAGTGCTTTCGCAAATGGAAAACTATGCCCCATCAGCTTTCCCAGTTGGACGTATCTCCGAATAGAAATGGAGTCTCCCCGGAAGGAGAAGATGAGAAAAGATGACGAAATGGCAGAACTTACGGCTGATATGAGAGAAGGGAGAAGCGAAAAAGCCTGTCAAGAGAGTCCCAGAATACGAAACAGGAAGATGCTCGACTTACTGAACCGATGCGCAGAGTTTGAAGGGCAAGTAATTGGCTATGGAGGGGCAGCAGATGAGAACGAGGACATGAGAGATAAACGCAGTGAGATGATGCAGAGAATGAGATTGGGCGATGGAACACACTCCGATGACGTTGGTCGGATTTGGTCAAGGGCGAAAAAAAAGAAAGTGAAGGGGCGCTCTTATGGATGGCATGAGAAGGGAAGTCCTAGAAAGGAGAACAGAAGCAATTGGAGAGAATATGGTAGTGATGAGGAATTCAGTGGGGGGCGGTTAAAACGGAAAGGTCGTCAGCCTCGAACAGCAGTATTGCAAGGAGGAGTTGTCCCCACTGGATATCCGGAATATGGAACGACTTCCAAGTGTGCAAGTAAGGATTTCTGCTGAGATACGATGTTGACGGTATTTCGGAGAGACAAGGCGAGAGTACTCGCCCAGCACCGCAAGGACAAGGCGAAGGACGCTTACAGGGATATCAGTAAGGAAATTCGAGAGACTGATCGATCCTGCTGGAGTGGTCCTCGCTAATCTTGAGAAGGAGCTTGGAGATACCACGAGAATAAGGAGATTCTGAAGCTTGGCGGGAAAAAGTTGAGAGATTTCTTTGAAGAGCTCGAGGAGTATACCGAACTACTGTTTGCACCGCGGCAGAGAGATGAGGCGAGGGCACGAGAGAAACTGAAGGTGGCGACGGAGAGGAGAGAGTATATGACACTGCTAGAAATCTTCGAAGAGGAAGGGGATCGTTACAAGAAGATGAAGGATGTCATGAAGAGGGCGGAGTTCGCGGGGAAGCAGAAGAAGGAATGCATGAGTGGAGGAATGAAGAACACTGCAGAGGCAGCTGGAGACTCGAAAGGTGAAGACTATAGTCTATAGTCTATAGATGGAGGATCTGGGATGGAGGGACAGTCTTCCATTGCAATGCTTGCAATGGAAGAGGCCATGTGGCATTCCCCTGTCCAAGTGTAAAGAAGGCTCTGTGCCAATGCCGAATAATGATGTGGGGAGATTCTCTGCAACGGCAGAACAGAGTACCCCGTTGACAGGTTTCAGTAATGAGAATGAATACATTTGCAGGAGAACTTTAGGTGCCCTGGGGACAATGTGGATACCAGCCGGGCAAGTAATGCCCGTTCTGAAGAAGGCCACGTTGTGTGCGAGCCGGCGATGCAGGTTTTACACACCGCTACCCACCGAGAGGAGTCACTGATGTGGGGAAAGGAGTTATGAGAGGAAAGAAAGATGGAGTAAATGGGCTTGGCGCGTGGGCACAGCAGAAAACACGATTTATCGCGATGACAGCGATCGTGGGTGCTTTGGTGAATGGAGCGACACAGAGAGAGTTCCGTTGGATACGATAGTCGCTTGTCCCGGAATCGGATATAACGTCTCAGAAGCCAAGGAAGGTCGGATCTGATCGTTGTGGGCGCATGTTCGAAGGGACCGACGGAGAGTGGAGGAAGGAGAATGGAGGAGGTGACCAGGCATGGAAGTGAAGACGGGATGGCCGGAGAAAGAAAGATAGGGGGTGGTGATGGATGGAAGTTCAGAGGACAGAAACTGTTCGTTGGAGTCCCTGACGGCGCACGTCGGAAGGTGAGAGGTGTCTACCGAGGAGGACGAGACAGGTATTTGTCCGAATGTGCACGAGGGCACAGCAGCTGTGTTCAAGAATGAGCAAGAATATGGAACATGGGGGATGAAGAGTGAGGAGGTGACGGCGGTGGCCGTGTCGCCCAAACCCACAAGGAGGGGATGGGGATGGAGAAGAAGAAGGTGGAAAGAGAACAATGAGGGAAACGTTGTTGTAAAACGGCTGTGGGACGCCCCGGAGTTGAGGTCAAGAACCAAGGGAGGAGGGAGATGTGAAGGTCTAGGAGTGTCAAAGGTGAGAAGATAGGGGTGAGAGTAATGAGGTGGTGACGGCGGTGGCCGTGTGTCCCAAACCCACAAGGAAGCGAAAGGGTTGGAGAAGGAGAAGGTTAAAAGAGGTTAAGAGAGAGTTAAATAATGGAGTCAAAGGGCTTTGGGATGCCCTGGAATTGCCCACAAGAACCAAGGGAGGTGTAAAAATCACCATGGTTTGGACTGGAAGTGGAGGCAGGAGTCTCCACGAACAGAGAATGAGAGGGGGGAGGGAGGTAAGGTTCCTATAGTGGATATCGGATGAGGACGCGGAGACGGGCACTGGAGACCACGAGGACAGGGAGCCGAGCGAAGCAATCGATACAGACGAGCACGGACGAGGAAATCGAGGAGGCAGAAAAGGAAATACGCGTCGATGTCCCGTAAATTCTACAACGCTGTTTAGTGAAAATTTCCTAAAATATCAGAGATACTCACTATCGCTTCGGGTTGGCCGCGACGAAGAGGGCGTTGCATTTCGTCCAGAAAGGCTCTTCTGTTCGATGTCGGAACTGAACAAAATATATTAATATTTTAAAACTACGTGGCATGTTTATATATTTTAATTTGTGCGCAGCTGTGTCGCGTTTTACCAAATCAATTACGCTCAAGCCACATTCGCACAGTTTTAGAGACCGCAAATTCAAGGTAAAAAATGGAGAACAATACCACTGCGGCTGCTCCCTGTCCTCCGCCACTGACTTCACTTGACAGCTTGTCGTCCGTCATCCTGAAGCATGATCTACCGTTCATTATTTTGCAAATACACATTCTGGAATGAGAAGTGACAGAATAAAAATCGATGTTGATCGAATTCCATCGGATTCGTCATCCAAGCAGGCTTCCACCGGCAATGCGATCCCGTGGATTAAATATATAATATTTATAATTATAGCCGGCATCTCACCAAATGTTCAGGATAATCGATTCCGTTGGTGTCGAACAGGTTGCAGTTGTCCTTGAATTCTCCGCTGTGTGAGAAGTGGGCCTGAAAATAAAATATATATTTTGTATACTCTCTCGGCGGTTATGTTGAATTAACATTGACAAATTTCACACATTTCTTCGAGATTTCGACAGCGAGCTCAAGAACAACGACGTACCTCTATGTCCTTTCCATCTCCTCGGCTGCTGACTTCCTTTTCCTGGTCGCCGTCAGTGAGACCGAGTGAGGCCGGAAATGCAATAATTTACGACGTAATTCCTTTCAAAATTATGAAATAATTTAACAATGGGATAAAACTTCCATCGGCAGAATTTCGACGTTCATGCCGCACAGAGATGGATGCATCATGCAGTAGTGAGAAGACGTGCCTGCGATCTGAAACAATTTTACAACTGACTCGTTTACAAAAAAGAAAATGGAAGACCAAAAATCCGAATTGAACGGCCTTCGTGCCTTTATGCAGTACCGTATGTCGGTAGATAACTTCTTTTTCGCGGATGCAAGTGTAATTCACGGACTTCAGATACGTCACTTGTCTGCATTAATCAATGACGAATATTATTTTCAAGCCGAAATAGTTTTCTCGGGTTTAAATTTGCACTGCGAGTTGATCGTTTCACAATCAGTGTGGAGCTTCATTTTCTGATTACTCACAGCATTAACTCGAACAACTTGAGTGTGACTGTTTGCATTGGAATCGAAGACTCTATTGACCATCAGAATGTTCGAATTAGGAGCCCACTGATCGTTCAATAATTCGATCCATCAATGCTCAGACATTTTTAACGCCAGATGATTCCGCAGTGCTCACATGTGCACATTTCACGCGTGGATGCTGTCTACCCGAAGCCTTAGAGATCCCGCTTGATCTCAATTTCCCCTTCCTTCCATCGATAATCAGGTTCATCTCCATCAGTTGTGTCCGGGGTCTTCAAATACGAAACTCCGGAGAAATGCTGCCCACTTTTTTTCCGGATGTTCACAACTTCACAGTACTTCCCCGAACTTGTAAATGAAGTCCAGAACAACAACGATGCCGGAATGGCTCAATTAATGGCCACACTTCGCGAGTAACCAGGTTTATCAAACTATTTGGAACCTTTTCCATGTAAAAGAGCACAATTATTCTGGCTCATTGTTTAATTGACCGGCTTTATCAAACAAATGACCCATCGACAGCAATTGTTGCATAACTCGTGAGGTAGACGGCCATCAAATACATGTAGTCAGCGACCGGAAAAAGCTTGTGTCTACTGTCGTCTCTCCAGCTTCCACATCGAATTTTGCGGCGTCTGTAGAATTCCGAACACCGGCTTCATCGATGGGACGGGGAATCCGTCTGTAATGTCGTGTTAACTCTCTCCAATATTCAGCGATAGAAGGCAAGAATTTAAAAATATCGTATCTTCAAGAGTTTGAGAAAGCATCACAAACAATAATTCCCGAAAGCAAAAGATCAACGATTGCAGTTCCGAATATCTCTACGTTTACAGGCAATTCGAGCTGTGCTTATTCAGAAGTCTTTACCTGCGGGAGACATCTTGTATTTCTGAACTACCGAGAGCAGGACGATGAAGAGTTCTGCCCTAGCGAGTGCCTCTCCCGCACACTGTCTTTTCCCCATCGAGAAGGCGACGAGTCGATCGAGGGCAGTCTTGTTAATGGTGATTCCGTCGTCTTCGAGGAATCTTTCGGGAAGAAACTCATCCGGTCTCTCGTACATTTCCACGTCCGACATCACGCTGCAGATTTGCGGAAGAATCGTTGTTCCTGGAAGACGACGATTTGTAACTTCATGTTCACCTTTTTAGTTTTGAAACGACTACGGAGCTAGAAATGCCTTTCAGTTTTGATTGAACTTGCCAGCGGGAATCGAAAGACCGGCAATGGTGTCGTCTGTATATGTCCGCCTGAACACATTGAAAGTAACAACGTTGGAGAGACGCTGGATCTATGAAATCTATTTAATAATTGGTTTCATCCCACGAAACCTCATGGATAACTGCCTGGGCATAGGGCATTCCAAGTCTATGGCTCATCGTTATTCGTCGCTCTCCCACTTCTCGCTGAATTTCCTCGTAGAGCTTCTCCTGAATGGGATATCATATAGGAGATCACAGTTTGGTTTACCTGCACTTGGGGGTGGAGGACGAGGAATAGGAACCCCCACCGAATGGAGGTCGCCGCCGTCTCCATTCCTGCCAGCCACAGATCGGTGGCCGTGTTCACGAGGTTGTCCATGCTGAAGAATGGTTCATTCTTGAAGAATAGTCTTGTGGCAAGCGAACAAATAACTTACTTGAAATACCCTTCAGGAGTCCCGACTTCATGTCTCCTTTCCATTTCCTGTAGATACGCGGCGACGTAAGTAGACGGTTCCTCATCGAGATTGAGCTCTGCTTGGTGTCTCCTGGTCGAAAACAGAATCAAATAACGAGAAAGAATTCGTACTTGATCTCGGACTCTACGTATCGAATGAGCTCGAGGGCGACCGATCTCATCTCGCCGTAGCCCCGCCACCCAACGATCGGTGCGTGGATCATCCACGGGTTGGCCTATCAAGATATTGGTTTGGGTCGAAATAGCTTCTTTACTATTTTACCTGTACAAGAGGAACGCACGGCTCCGACCGCACTTTCTTCATCGCATCTTCGATGAGGTCCTAGAATATACTGATTGAATTGTTCGACGAACATCAAATGGACGTCTCCCATGAATACTATAGTAACGGTCTTGCCTCCAATGATCGCTCACTCTGCTACCTGATAGAAGCGCATTTGGGTGTCGTCGTGCCTGACGAAACTGCCAAAGAGGAGCTGATGGACGACATTGCCAACGGTCAGATGTACAGGCCAATTGGCATCGATCGCTGTCAGATCTGCAATCTCGATTCACTCTCAACGAATACCCCTTCACCCCAATACTTCCATTCTCTCAATTTATTGCTGCAGTTCATAACATTTACGTTTTCCTAGGAGCATCGTTGTTATCGCGCGTATCATTGGCAGAATACTCAATATAGTACTTCAACAAATGGGAACCTTCAGCTGTCAACTTCAGTTGCTATTATTCTCACCGCATGATTCAAGGTATGCGAAGAGTTCATGGAGGGACCGATGGATCATGTCCTCACTGAGACTCGAACCGACTCCAAAGTCCCTGGAATGTTTGTTGTCCATGACCTTCGACCGTTGTTTTCCTCTCTCACACCTGAGCACTTTTAGTGCGAAATTCCGCTGTTCTTTCCATTCCTCGCCCTGAGCGAAGATAATTCCTCCGTTGGGAACGGTCATGAAGAAACTGTCCGTCGGATTCGTTGGACGACCGGAGAAATTCTCCCCTGCAAATTGGAGTGTCTCTTCATTGGTACCCCCAAACACGTTGCATCTTAGTAACGATCTCTAATTCGATTAGAGATCGAGCGCTCCTCCCTCGATGTCACTTCCAGTGCACCAGGAACGCTTTCACGTGGACATGGCATGGCCAAGAGATGATTTTCGGCATGGCACAGAAATGACAGGTACCATAATCTGCACCAAGAAAGCACCGATGAAGCTGCGCGGAGCCTACAAGGAACTAAACCTCGCACCTTGGTGGGTGCAGAAAAGGTGCAGGGCAGAAAACGTGTGCACATTTGTTCACTACAATTTGAACATGCTCAAAGACATCCAGCACGAACATGGCTTAAACCGTATTATGTTTCACAAGATAAATCTCGAAATCTATTCGCATGACACGTTTCAAATTCGGATCATTTTAAAGAAATAAATCGCCCACTTTCGAGTCATATTATCACATATGTACATTCAATCACCAAAAAGTATAAAATTAGTACTATTTCTCACCTTTCTTGATGAGTGCCTCCTTCATCTCCTCCAGCCCCGTGATGATTACAGTCGGAAGTGGGAGCCACAGAGTAAATACTGGGCCGTACTTCTTTGAGATGACATCGATGGCCTTGTGAGGGAATTCGACATTCAGCCACAGAAGATTTCCAAGAAGCGGAAGCGGAGTTGGGCCGGGCGGATATCGCTTTACATTGCGGTAGAAGAAGTAGAGGTAAGTCGCAACGATGAGTGGGATTAGAAATAGGAGCATGGCTCGAGAAGAGGGAAGGAAAGGAAGACAATGGAGGGAATCGGAAAGTTGGGAGGCGATGCAACCGCCTCTTAGCGATAACGCGGAGGAGGTCATAACTCCGCGAGTTCGAATCGACCGATTGCCTTTGAACCTCGGAGGGAGGGAAGGGAGCGACGATGCCAAGAGATCACTGTGCTGTCACGGGGAAGTGGAAACCACCCTATTAGAGGGTACTGCTCCTAGGGTCAGAGAGAGAGAAACCAATACACAGGGAAGTAACGAGGAAGTACGGGAAGGGATCGTCAAAGCGAAGGAATTATCGGTGTTCCATTGACGTCAATCGATAAGGGAAGTGCCAACGTCCTTTTTCTCTTTCGCTCGCTTAGATGATTATTTGCTGTTATGAGTACAGATGGTTTGTCCTCGAACTCGCCTGGACGTTCAATAACAAAGTCACAAGTCTTTTCGTTCTATCCAGCGTTTGGCTCAGACCCTATTTAATGGCCCCTTGACCCTTATAACACAGTGTTCCAGTTATAGCCATACCATATTTTGGGACAACCACGCGGACAACTTTCTCGTTATAATGGTTCATTCTCCAGCATCCTTTTATGGCGGTCCCATGAAACAGTAACGGGAAACGTATGCATGCAGAAACGATATCATCTGACAGGTTCAAAAGACGCTGCGCTTGTGCAGCCCACCTTATTCATGACGAGGGTCTCTCAAATGATAAGGAAATCACAACTGAGGACTTTTTTCCGGGGAGGCAAAACCTTTAGTAGAACAAGTAAACAAAATACGACAGAAATCGAAGGGCCGGGAGAGGAGTTCTAAGAAGAAAGGGACGAAGTCGTAATCTCTCAGAGACCGCGAGGGACTGAAAGATTCGTGCGCTATATGGGCCGCTTGAACACATCCTGTATTGAGTCAGTTGTATGTGTATCTCAGCGGTCTCTTAGACCAGTCCTAAATTCGACGATGTCGACCCGAAGGAGGAGAGAAGCCAGAGATCGCAGCCCTCGAGGGACACTGCGGAGAACGAACAGTGAAACAGAGACTACAAGCACAGGAGGTATCAAGTTGTTTATCAGAGTGTCCTCTCAGAGAACTTTGAGCATCCACCCGCGAGTGGAGGGGGACTCGCTCCTCGTCTCCCACTTCACTCGCATCTCCCCCACGGGAAGATTCAGCCTGTGGCCAGGGGCGAAGGCCGACCCACTCAGTCTGAAGACTCTCCCCTTCTCCTTCCCCTCGGCCGATACCTGCAAGAAATCGACACTATTGCGTTGTCCAAGCCCAGAGAAATCATTTTTCGCCAGCAAAGTAGAGCTTAACACTTGGCACAGGGCAGGACCGAACCGGTGACCCTCCGCGCATCGATCCACCGCACTACCATTGATCCGCGGCAGCGCACCGCCACAGACCGTTGAAAATGCGACACATCGGGGTGACGGGAGGCCCGTGCATAACGTCCCTACGGAAAGCAATATCGAAACAAGAGCAAATCTGAAAAGGCTGTGTTCTGCATAATTGTGCGATCTTCGAGGACAACCCGTGCAATAGGCTTTTATAATAGAAGTGTTGATTTCAATGGTTGATCTGTTATTTCAGTTTACATAACCAACAACTGATAGAACTACTTTAACATGTACATAGAGGATTGGCTGGTTATTTATGCTCTCACAAGGGATGTGCAACAGTCTGGTATGGCGGCACCGAGTCGGACAAGGGGCGCTGCATTACTTTCGTCACCAAACTAGATTGAATTTTGATCCATGATGGGGGTATCATGGTTTTTTTCGGACCATGATACCCATCATGGATCAAAATTCAATCTTGGATCTCTGCCCCCACCTAAGTTTACCCGTAACTCCCGTTGAATACGTATTTGGAAGTTTGGTGACGAAAGTAATGCAGCGCCCCTTGTCCGACTCGGTGCCGCCATACCAGACTGTTGCACATCCCTTGTCAGTCATACTTCGTAATCGACTCGTTTTCAGAGAACAAGTCAAACTTTAATTTTGGAATGGGGCACGCGTGCCCCCCATGCCATAATGATTCTCGCGCGGGGAGTACCCCATGATCTGCGCCCACGAATGGTTTAATTGCATATTTCGTGTGAAAATCAATCCATTCCATGTAACAAATCTCTAATATAGTTTATTTGTAAGGTAGATACATAGTAACCATGTATTTGTTACACCACAAAGTTGGCAAAAATTCGGCGGGGATCAAACCTGCCACCTCTCGAATGGCAGCGACCGCCTTTGCCCACTGAGCCAGCCGAAAATTGGGTTGAAATTTTCTTTAAAGCCCGCGAGAACAATGGGCACGTGACTTGTTTCAGGTTTAAAGAACTGTCGTATTTGTATTACGGTTTGCGAAGCGTAGCGACCAGGCCTTCGGCATCCCTCCAGTTGCCGTCATTTGAGATCGTTTTGACGGCACTACTCTCCTCAGAATATATATCTACAGCTTTTAGGAAGCATATTCCATGTAAGGCTTCTATTCAGACAGAATCATTCTTGTATGTGCTTAGTGCAACGCGTTGCGGTTTTCCGTGGCGCGGAGAGCGTGGTGCGAAGTTGACCTGAGGGAGACGAGCGACCAGGGGAGCAACGAGGCATCGCCAAGGGGCAGAGTTGGGGGCGGGGGACTCAGATTCGCGCCAACTCACAGATATCTATCAAGAGAGTCGCGACCCTCCATTCGCGTATCTGCTTGTCTTAGGGGTTGCGCTCACTGATTATGTCTGTGTTTTTTTGTTTCAGTAGCATTTTCATTTGGCCTGCTCAAAGTGCTCAAAAAGAGCGCAGGTCATTTGACCAGGAGCGTGAGTATCGACAGGTATGCCTCTCCTCATTCCTTAATGCAATGGAAATTCAGTCACAGATTCCTGCGCATCGACGACATCATGGTCAAGGAGGAGGAGTACGTTGACCCCCTTCTTTCCCAGAAGAAAATGTTTTCTTCAGGCTCCTCAATGGAATCGTCCATTTCGACGACAAATCCTACTCGAAGTTCAAGTATCCGAACTTCCTGGCGGACGAGGTACTTCTTACTCATTATTGTTTAACAGGGAATGAAACTGCGATGTTGTCAATGCACTCACAAACCTTCAAGCCTGTTCGTAAAATCGATGTTTTCACTCGAGCGGATGTTTCCTTTCTATCACTGTTGACGTGCACAAACCAGTTGAACTCCAGGTTACACTACACTATCAGGAATTTTTCTCCTTCTTTTTTGAATTCGCGCTTGGATAATCGCATGACATGTGATTTGCCTCATTAAATCAATCGCATCTCACCTGGTTGCTTGCTCTTTTATCAGGGTCACATTGACTGATTGATCAAGTTAGGCATGGTGGATAGTGCGTCAATCAATGCTGTAAGGTTCTGTGCCCGTTTATTGAAATTGTATAATTCTTCTCGTTGCTTTATTGCAATCCTGTTCGTCACTCTTATAATTTTATTGCCCAGCACCACAACAATTCCTTTAGTTTGTGTCCGAGAAGTGGCAGACAGTTCTCTTTGTTTCTTTGCGGAGAAAAGGAAACGATTCAGGTGAAAATGACTATTCTCAAGGACGGATCAAAGAAGGGAGTCCTTATTCACCCCAACCTCCCGGACTTCAGCCAGGTGGGTTCTTGGATAAACAAACTATTCTTTCTTCTCATAGGTGAAGCGCAGCGCGGTCGTGTCAACACATACTGGCCGATTTCGGCTGATCCTTCCATCGACGATGGCCGAGGTTATACCCGATGTAAACATACAAAGAAATAGTTTTTCAGAAGGAAATCGGCCAGTTTAAGATTGTCATGATTCACCGAAAAGAGAATTATGTTCAGTATTGGTCCAGCTACAATACCATCGAGGTACGTCATACCGATTCTGCACTACTATTTGCATCTGTGGTTCCTTACAATTGACGATCAAATTCGATTGGCACGCAATATCACCCTAGGTAAGGGAGAGGGCAGTTTTTTGAAAATCTTAATTACATAAGTGCCTTCAGCATTCATGTGATTGAGCCTTGAAATCAAATCTATCGGGTGTTCTGAAAATGGATAACTGGAATGAAATAACTTGGAAAACCGAGTGTACTCGATCCACTCTAGAGCATCATCCGGAATATGCCATTTCAGACGGCTCTTTTCGCAATAAATGTGGTGTCGGCCTCGCGCATGTACGCCCGTCAAATGTGGAAGCGTTATCACACGGTGAGAGTGTGAGGTCTTGAAAATAAAACATTATTTCCAGGGCCAGGCGCCATTCGAAGTAAAAGTGAAAGGTTTCGAAGCCGCTGCCTGCATCAAAGTGGAGCCGAAAGACGAAGATGAGGACTTCGAAGGACAAGCCAGAGAGATGGAGGTAACGGAGGCTGTGCCGAGTGATAGCAGACACGATTCCAACCTCGACCAGGATGAGTTGGAGGGAGGGCAGCCATTCGAAGAGGGAAGAATTGACGCCGCCATGGATGGAGTCAATGGAGGCCCTGACCTTGCCAAGGACGACAGCGAAGACAAGAATATTGAAAGGGATGCATTCGTTGGAGGAAGAGGTGGCGACGCCAATCTTGAAGATGAATTGGAAGAGGAAGAAGAAACGAGCGAAGGATGGAGGAGAGGGAGTGGCGGAGGGAAACGAGGACCCAGTCATAGATGAAGATGCAGCGGGAAGAAGCAAAGAAGAAGAGGAGCCAGTAGAAGAGGCAGAGCTCGAAGTAAACGAAGACCAAGGCGGCGAAATGGATGGAGGAGAGGAAATGGAAGAGGGATCCATTGACTCCGGGATGGATGGAGTAATGCCTGCCCTGATCGCCGAGGACGAAAACAAGCCCAAGAATGTTGGAGGAGAGTGCTCCTGGAGGGGTGGGAGTAAGGCCGACCCCAACCTACAGGAGGAAGATGATATAAGCGATGAGCAATGCCTAATGGAAGATATCGTCCAGCCCGCCCCGAGAGCAGGCGAAGCGATGGAAGACGAGGAGGAGGGAGAGGACCACGTCATCGGAGGCCCACAGGGACATGGCCCCTCCGCCCAGGAGGAAGTGGAGAGGGGAGAAGCGGAAGAGAAGCAGATGGAGGCCGAGGAAGACGGAGAAGTTCCCGGCGGCTCTCGGAGTATTACCAAGGAGGAAACAACCTCTTCCGATGGTTATGGAACTGTGGAGGAAGTAATCGAGAGGAAGCTGGAGGAGGATCTGGGAAGGCTGAAGATGGATATCACTCCAGCAATCATCACTTTCACCCTGAAGCCCCAAGGTACGGCGAAAGAGACACCCGTGTTCATATCTACCTTGCAGACAAGAAGAAGAAGAAAGACCCCTGTTCTTTCCCTAGTGTGATTTACCATGGTAATAAGCGTCCATTAATGAATGCAAACTGATTTTCAGACGGCCTTATTCGCTTAAAGAAATACGGAAAACAAGAAGACAACTTTTCTCTCCATTGTGCTTCCTGCGGAAGAAAAGTCCTCCATCCGCATCAGGTGCGTTTGAGCTCAGACCCTCGTTACATTTTTTCAAATAACATTGGAAGGAATGATTTAATGATTATAAGTATTTCAGTGCCAAATGGATCAGCTAATCAGAAAGGGGAAGTTGGTGGCCACGATCGCCGAAAGGAAGAAAGAAGGGAGAATTTTCAAAGCCTTCTGTGAGAAATTGGTGATTCTCTTTGATACTTGGAGCTCTGCAGGTGAACGGAGATGAACACTCTACGGAGGCCGCCTTGATCGAGTACATTGCGCTCGTGGAGGGGCACGTCGGAACGCATCAGAGACAGCTCGTAAGTTCTCACATACATGTTTAATATACATGTTTTCCTTTTCAGGATTCGGCGGAGAACATGCAATTTCTCGTTCTAGTGGAGGAGAAGACGGGAACGAGGGGATCGGAATATCGGCTCGCATCAATCGTCACCACGGTACATATTTTGGGCCGATAACACACTAATTGATGTAAGTCGTCCATTCCACAATGGACCATTAAATATTCAATCGCAGTACAATCTTCCGGAACCCTGCTTCTGGAATAAAACCAGAGCAGTCAAAATGTCGTATTGCGATGTGCAAAGTACCAACAATGGTCACGCAACAACCCTTGGACTAAATGCGTCCACGTCCATTTCAACACGTCTGTATTTCAGGGCATCTTGTACGACAATAGATGCGCATGGTCGGTTGGCTCTATTCCCACACTTCAGACCTACGCCGGTGCTGGGTTGGGAGGTCTGATTGCGGACCTGGGTAAGATTCAAAGATTATATTTTATCACTTCTTTCCCAATGCATAGATGTAGGTTCATGGGTACAATAAACCATAAAACTGGATTTTGTTCAGCTTTCGAGGTCTCTCGGTTGTCTGGACAGAGTGGCGCCTTCGAGGGCCCCATTTCGGATGCTGGGATGAGGACCTATCGCTCTATCCTCACTAAACGGCTTCTCCACGCGATCCATGAACTCGGCGATGCGATCGACATCAAGCGTATGTTCCACTCTCTTGTCACATGTCACGCTTAACTATATAACAGATGAAGTTGGTCCAAAATCCAATTTCAGGGCTTGTGCAAATCTCCGGCGTGTGTCCCAAGCTTGTTTTCCAAGTCCTGGAAAAATGGGGAGCCATAAAGTAGCGCATCCTCAGTTTCCACGATAAAAATAATTTTGCAGGAACAACAATGGAACATGGGCGGTAAATGACTGTCTGAAGAAAGTGGCAGCTTGGATGGAAGAGAAGGAGAAGGAAGCGCCTTTCCTTGTGCAAATGAATATCCCGGTAAGTAGTGTATTAGCAGAACTTTCGTAATCGAATTACAGGAGAATGGCGCGGAACTCCTGGACAAATGTATTTTCGAGGACCATCATCAACCGAAGTACGTCATGCGAAATGCGACATTGAATTCATCAAATTTGGATGCTCCATTTTTTAATCGTTAATATGTTTTTGTTACACGCATTTTCTCAAATTCCAAGAATCGTAACTCATGGTTGCATTTCAGGACTCCTAAGCGCCCGAAGAAGAGACCCGCGAGCCAAGGGCCGCGTCGAGAATCGAAGAGAATTAAGGACATGGCTAACTGAAATGCATCCTGTGTGTATATTACACGTCGTCTTCTTTGGAGATTTTTGTCCTTTATCTAATTGACACTTTGCTTATTTACTTACGCAATATACAAAGCCAACAATAAGATTGTTTGCGTACGATTACAGTTCACAGGAATTCTCAGTTATTCATTATTGGTAATAAAGAATTCGACGCTACGGACATGCCTTAGTTTACTTTTGCTGCGGTTCCTGGCATTACATCAGAATCACGGCCACAGCTGGAAAAGGGTCTCGTCGTGCCAAGGTTTTTGATAGACTACAGTTTCCTGGAAACTCGGAGACTCGGAGACATGTGCCTATTCCGACGGCGAGTCCTCTGGCTAATCATGTCCAACCTGCTTCACACGATCCCAATGCGAGATAAGTAAGCGCTCGCCATTTAGCTGCATACCTGATCAAGTGGAGAACACCCAATCTTCATCGCGTGATTTCCTCTCTGCGAATCGGTGCCCCTCTGTCAACTATACTTGCACAAATGTCTGCCGAACATATTATGTGGGGCAGCAATCATCTTCACCCATCTTCGAGAAGAACGAGCAGCGAGGTCAACTTCACTTAGCAGCATCGTCACCCAGCGCTTACTCAGCCCCCGTCCAAGCGAATTCGTAGGCGATTTTATGAGGTTTGGTCATGAGTTAGCATTGACGCATCGCCGTTTCTTCAACTATCCTATCTAGGTTGCCTTTTAACAGATTTTATGTTTACTCATTATCCGTGAGCTCTCCCCT
The DNA here is from genome assembly GCA_014805385.1 of Levipalatum texanum. NCBI lineage: Eukaryota > Metazoa > Nematoda > Chromadorea > Rhabditida > Diplogasteridae > Levipalatum > Levipalatum texanum. The sequence goes on from JACMIG010001207.1 coordinate 18,562, forward strand.
ATCGAGCTCGCGTCCTTAACCAAAGACTCGGACCGCGAGACTGGGCTGAAATGATCTTCCCCTTGATTATTGCTCACTGCAGGATGGCAGTGAATGAGGGCCGAACAGCAGCCCTCCAGGTTCCCGGGTCCATCCGAGTTCCCCAACTCCTTCCAGGCAATCGCATGTCTCCCTCATGGAGCTTGGCTCGAGTGGATGTGATTTCCATGGCAGAACTGTGGAAGATACTCGAGGAACCATGGACTGGTTAAGGGACGTCACCTCCCAAAACTTAAATTCGGAGATCTCATGGCTTGTATCAAAATAAATAATTTATGCAGCGAATATACAGAGAACTCTTGGAGTACACGTCAAGTTGCACGAAAACAAAAAGAGGGGTCGAAACTTGGAGCTGGGAAGGGCTTCGATCTCTTCTTTTTAGTTGTCGTCGTCTTCGGCGGATGACGACTTCTGGACGTACGAGCGGTCGCGGGAGGTCTGGAAATGAAACACTTTAATCTTCACGGCTATTCGCAATAGCAGAACAACGGATCACGGGAAAGAGTATTTGTTGTCCATTCCAACCATTTCTCTGTTACCCTGGTCAAGACCCTTGATTGGCCACAAACCTTATAGAGGTCCCTGCTGTCGTTCTCCTCATCGGTCCAGATCCTCGGTGCAGGGGGAATGATGTATCCCTGTTCGCTCTTCGCCTGCGCGAATCCCAGTCTGCTCTGGCCGACGTCGAAGACGGTGTAGTAACTGATGTCACCCAATCCTACCGTAGCCATCGCCATCGGAAACCGACCGTCCGATGAAGACATCTCCCAGGATCCAGAGCTCGCCGACCTTCTCCGGCAGATCCATGCCCATGAAGCCCGAGAGGCAGATGGACTTGCCCATCGTCGTGATCTGGATTTGTGTCCGTGGGTTGAGGATTAGGAGTTTTCACTCACGTTCATAACGTAGTCCTTTCCGGTGAGCACGTATTCAATGCCGCCGATGATGAAGGAGAGGTCGGGGAGGGAGGGAACCTTGTCGCACGGGATCATGTACTGCAATACGGATTGCTTTATTCTTGAAAACAATCTTGACCGATGACAATGATGTATTTTGCAGGATGTTCGAGCTCAATGTCCTTGTATATTTCAATGTTTATTTACCCACGATTTCCCTTATGAAACTTATCTCCACCATCCGTGTCGACTCATCCCCTCCGATGGTCCCACTTCCTCCCTCTCCCTTCCCTCGACCCCTTCCATGGTCCGATAACCACCTGACCGGGGCGCCCTTCTTATCAACTTCCCCTCGCCGCGCAGGGCACAGCAATATTTTGACTGACACCCCCATCCCAGATCCGTGCCGGGCACGGAGACGGAGAATACTAGCAGCCATTTCGGAGGGAAGCGCCGATGCTGATAAAGGAGCAGAGTCTGCCCGAACCACCTTGAAAGGCGCCACTATTATTCCCGCTTTCTATTTACAGGACCGAATATGGAAAAGAGCAAGTTCTGTGAGTGATAACGAATGATAGTACCTCTCCACGTGCGAGGGGCTCGGCTCCGATGAACCTCTGGATGGCCTCGACCTGGGCCTTGGGGCCGGCGATAAGAGACGTTCCAGTGTCGGCGATAGCCTGGCACCCATTGGCACACGCGATCTTGGCCTGGTTGCCGGAGACCTGAATCATTTATAATAGCTCGTTAGCTGGAAATCAAATTATAAATAAAATGAATGAAGTGATCAAAGGCACTCACTCCATCCATCTTGAACTGCCAGTAGGCCTCCTTGGTCACGGGCACCCAGTTGATGGGCGGCACGTAGCGCTTTGAGTCCAATCCGCCGAATGTGATCTCTCCGCCGATCGGAGAATCGGGGTTCCTGCAACGAATTCCCTTCTTTCCCAGCGGGGAGTACGGTACCTGTTGAGCCAGAAAGCGAAGACGGGCGAAGGCACGAGCTTCTGGTCGACCATCGTGTGGAAGACGGGCTGGACACCGAGGACGGAGATCTGGGATATGAGGATTACGGTATTCATGGCTAGGAGGATACCGTAGGGAAGGCCATTCCGAGGATGCCGTCGAACTTGGCGGCGATGAAGGTGATTCCAGGCTCAGAGGTGGCCTCGGCGAATGGCTGTGCAGTCGGGCAGAGACCGGCGACCTGTGAGGCGACCGGATTACAAATTGACGAGAATATAATTTGTACAAGCCGACGCGACTCACGCAGACGGTGTCCTTGGAGATGAAGCCTTTCATGGAGCCGGTTCCGTACTGGATGGCCATCTTACGCCCGTCCGCCTCGTACGTCGATGAGGCGCCCGAGTCGTAGCGATGATGGAGCACTGAAAGATGATAGATGACGTCAGGCCTCCCGATGACGTCTTGGTGTTATTCACTCACTGCAGGCAATATCGTAGAAGGGGCACTTCTTGGACGGGATCCATAGGTTCGAAGAGCCGGTGTCGAAGATGACGGTGAAGTTCTGGGGCGGCGTACCGATTGAGATGGTACCGTAGTACTGGGCCTGAAAATCGATCGATTTGATAAATTTATCATTTTATTCCCCGTACATCCATGTAGTTGGTGAGGATCTCGTCGATTTCGGCATTGGAATCGGCGGTGTTCTCGTACTTGCGGAGAGACTTGAGAAGAGTGTGCTCACGAACCTGCAGGGCCAATCATTTTATCAAGCTTAGTCTACAACCATCGCACTAAAACCAATGACACTGGTCACTAATTGTAGTAGTTGCATCACTCCGAGCACCGTCATGGAACGGTCGCCATTTGGGTGTAGGAATTCAATCGTTCCGTCATACGAGTTATGGCTAATGAATAGGGTGTAAACCGGGCCTTGTCGAGTTGTTCGATGTTGCCGGACTCGACGAGCTTCGCGCGCAGAGTTTGCTGGCGCGTCAGGGGGATACTGCAATGACCCTGTATCCAACTGTGAGATGGGGGCTACATACGTTATGATGTCATTGTTACGGCGATTGAAGTGCTTCTTCTTGGACTTGGCGTCGACGGCGACGCCGAGGACGAGGAAGGCGAAGAGGGCGACGAGCAGCAATCGACCCATGGAGAGACGAGGGCAACGACTGACCTCTGCTTATCACTCGAGGGAGGGGAGAGGGAGATCCCTCCCCAAACAGCACGGGACCCCTCGGTCGTTATCAATACTCCTTACCCCCCGAGACAGACGAGAACAACAATTCTAACCCTACAAACCAATTGATCGAAATAATGTAATAAACAAAAGGCTCTCAAATATTGGTCTTTTCACAGATTGAGTTTCGTGATTTGAAACATAAAATGTGTTAAACACTTTAGTAATTAATGATTGTCCTCGAATTGCGCTTGAGTAGAGAGGGAAACGATGGAGATCCAAGGTTCCCTACCTCTATACATATGCTAAGCCCCATACGTCTGTCGGTTCGTCTGTCCGTGTTTCTGTCACACTCTACCGTAACCCGAAATTCCGTTCGAGACCAAATAATTCCGGAATTCTTTCAATCGCACCGATTTTGATGTCAAT
>JACMIG010001209.1:8329-22057 GCA_014805385.1 Levipalatum texanum
ACCTTCAGGCCTTCGCCATCGCGCCAGTGGCAATTTGAAATTGTCGGCGTTTTCCCCCGCTGACTCGGTACTGGCCCCCCCCCCCCCCCTCTCCCCTGGAGGAGTCTCCTCCCTCAGGTGTTGATGTGTGCCTGTACCGGCGACCGATGCAACGACGAAGACATGTCGAGGGGAGTTTCCTCTACTCTTCCCCCCTTCCTTCTCCTTATGCTCTTCCCCTATCTTCTACTTTAGCCCAGGCCTCCCTCTTTGTTTAGCTGTTAGTCTTATCGAATTGGCTCATTGTGGTTGTCTTTCCTCTCCCCTCGTAGTCGAGTATTCGTCCATTTCATCTGTGATTCCCTATCGATCCGACACGAAGTTCGATGCCGTGTAAGTGGATTCCGTTTTCTTGTTTGCCATTGGGATTCTCCTTCCGTGGCCGCTACCTCCCCTTTCAAGTCTCACTAATAATTCATCGTTATCGCCTGTCGTCTCTTTGACTGGCACATATCAAATGTCTTGTTTCCTTTCCCTCCGGGGGACCTTCCACCGGTCACATCCTCAGGTATCCACCATGGACTACTTCCCCTGTGTTAGGCCACAGAGATGCCATCATAAACATTTATCCATTCTCCTAATTCATGTCCTGAATGGACATTCAGTAAAAGAATCGGAAGTTCGGAGATTCTAGTATCACATGGCACTGAAAAGATCATACGGACCGCATTATTCAAGTAATATCGATTTTACAGCACTGTACAATGCTGGGAGTTAGCTTGTAATACTCTGATCTTCTAGTCTGCCTAAAGCATTCAGTGCGCTACCCGTACTATAATGCTAATATTGCAGATATTATGAATTGCAATGCAATCTTCGTTATTGGAGGGCAAAGTAGGCAGTGTATTTACACGAGTGTACAGTGGCCGATGGAGGGGAGGACGAGGTCAATCCTCGGGGACGACCACGTGGAAAGGAGGCGAGAGGCCAATGAGGCAGTTGTAGTGCACCGAGTGGTATCCCACACGGTACTCCCCTGCAGTTGTCAACCCTACCACTGCCTCCGAGGTGGACACTACTGTATTTATCTCATCGGAAGCGTAGCCTCCGTATCGAAAGTAGGAATGAAGTGGACTGACCTGCGGGGAGAGGGGCAAACTCGGCAATGGTGAAGGGAGGGGAGGCGGCGTCTTCGTAGCACGTCATAGCGAATACCTTGAAGGGAGAGGATGAGGAGGGGAGGGGAGGGAAGGGGGGTACCCATCGGATGGGAGTCATGGCATCGACCATTCGGGCGGGGAAGACTCCCACCCAGTCAGTGTAGGCCCCCTTACGACGCCAGTAGGAGGTGGAGGAACGGAAGTGAACGGAGAGAGGAATGGACGAGTACCTGGAGGGGAAGGGTGGAGTGGGAGGAGAGGGAGGAGGAAGAAGAGAATGGGGGAAGAGGGGAGGAGGAGTGAGAAGGTAGGAGAGGCGAGGGAGGAGGAGGGGGAGGGGAGGAGGAGGACGAGGAGTAAGGGGTAGGAGAGGGGGGGAGGAGGAGGAGTTAGGAGAAGGGGATAGCAATGGGCAGAAGGAGAGGAAGGATGAGTAGGAGTACGAGGAAGACGAGTCAGTGGGAAGGGTCTAGGCTCCGAGAAAGGCCACTTGGTCTGTCCCTCGAGCCCTGCCTGATGAGGCTTGAGCTGTATAAAGGTTGACAGCAGGGCACTAGACAAGGACATCATGAAAGTGTCCACATACTAGTAATGCCGAGAGCCAATAGGTGCAAAATATGTCTTTCATATCTCGTGTTTATTTCGCTGTATTGTACTATGATTGAAGAATTGGCTCGCATACATCAAACGGGGGCTATTTTCGGAGAACCAAACTCTTCACTTCGCACCTAGGCGCGAAATGCTCTCCAGCAGTCACAACACGAAAGAACTCTTTCAATGGAGAGGAAACAGGACGGACGGAACGCTAATTTAAACTTTTGGTCCGATAATACATACATGCAGGATGATTGATCAAAGTATTTGTACTTTAGTGGTTCCTTGTAACAATAGCACTCTCAGACTCACTGGAGTAAATAAAAGACTCGTGATTCACCAGACCAAGAAAGAGAAGAAGGCAAAACATCCTGATTCCAGAAAGGGCCATCTTGATTGGGGCAAATGTCCGAGATGGCGAGAAGAGGGAAACATACCAACAGATCCTTGGCAGAGATACAAGGAACAAAATGTCTGCTGAGTGCAATTTGCACCCATTCCTTTGCACGGCAACAAATATGTCGAATAGGCGATCTGATGGTCACTTGATAGAAATTCATTCAACAAACATGCGTCGCAAGCACAATCAAAGGAAAAATTGCACATGGGAACGGGCTAGATGAAAGGGAGCTCAAGAAAAATAGTAAAGTTGTCCAAATATGGCTTACTTTGAATGACCAGGTGCGCAGGCAGCATATAAATGAAGATTTGCAGTGGAAATGATTCAAGGATGATTAGGCAGAGCAGTCAGTTCGATTAGTTGTAATATCTTCTCGCTGCGATTTAAGTTATTTTCACAAGTATGGGAAGCTCTACCAGAACGAAATGTACAGGAGCAAAACGTACTGGAGGCAGCGTGAATCGAACTCCAGACCCTAAGTTCATGAACGGAGCACTCTGCCTCTAAGCTATGAGTATCCATGGGATCAACTCCATCTTGAACTCTCTACTACGCCACGATGCCAAGCAATAAACACTTGAGTAGGAGAAGGAGGGGGGCAGGGGAATTCGGATGTCCACGGCGCCTCAAAGACAGCGGCAGCTATGACTCATCGTTCCGACCTCTTTGCTTAACCTTAGGGATACCTCAAATATCTCAACATCCCCCGCTCTCGGCCTCTACCATTCCCTATCCACGAGAAACTGTGGCGAGGAAGATGCTCCAGACAACCAAGCACCCTAGAACCGCAAGGGGAACCCCTATGGTACGGGGCATTCCCCCCTAAGGTTATTAACAATTCGGAATACCCTCTCTATCACAGTGATATAGCGTAAGAATGTAGGAGAGTTCAGATGGGAACAGAGGGAATCTTCTGAGGATAACACAAGGTTAAACAGAGAAGCACTGAATGAAGAGAGGGCGTTAATCGTGTCTGCGTATAAACAGTTGCCCTCTCTCTAGTAGTGACAGCGGCTAGAGAGAATGAGGGGGGTTTAAGAAGGGGGGCTTTTGATCTGCCCCGACGACTAATTCGCTGTGATCATAATCCGTTTTTGTCGCAAGCACAGAATCATGGAGGAATCGAACCCGCGACCATCAGGTTACAAGTGGAGAGCACTGCCACTGAGCTATTCATTGCACTGTCCAGCACCATACGGCTGATATGCTAACGACCACACTTTGAGAATTAAAACACTTTGGCTCTCGACAGATTTATATTTTTGGATCCTGCTCTCTTTTTCAAAGCCAGGAGAAAGGCTACAAAGTCACGACTGTATTTTCGTGATTGATTGTGTATGCGTATGTGTATTCGTGTCACGTTTCTGTGGAACACGGTACTAGGACGATGGAACGAGAATTAGAGATCTCTTGATTGACCCCTATTGCTTGTGTTTGTTTTGGCATCCGGAAGTGCTTCTCCGCCATCGTTTACGACTCCCACGCATCGCATGAACACGAGCAGAGCGCTGATTGAATGCGTGATCGAGTGATGGAAAGTCCAATTTGATTGTGAGATCACTGAAGGACACAGCAAGATTAAATCAACCGGACCTTAGGAGACGTAGTCTGAACCGACTCACCACGGGCTGGATTTCATTGAATTTCGCGAAATTACGGAATTTGAGTTAGACACCGTTTATAGTACTATCGAACACGCTGAACACGCCTGTGATAATCGCAAGTTCTGGAAAAATTTCTTTCTCGAGTTATTGATCGATTAGTTTGCGCGGCCGTTTTTGCAACTTTGTCCTATATGGTCCAAAACGGGCAAATGTGTATATATTCGGATTCCACTCGTCAAGATAAGTACATTGGAGTACTTGCGAACTTTCAAAAGTTTCATATTTGGCGAGAAAATCCATTTTTAAATTTTCAAAGGGATGAAACATGCCAAAAAAAAATTCTTAACAAAAATTGTACTTGCTTATCTGAAAGAGCGTCAAAAACTACGTAACATATGTGAAAACGAAAAAATCAAATGTAGGTAAATTGGTCAACAATTCGACAGAGCGCGCGTAACTGCGCCTTCCGGATGCAGGCAGCCCATTCCTCGATTGCCGTTCGCATGGTGCAATTATCCCAGCTCCCTCTCCAGTCACAGGTGGTCTAGCGGTTACCGCTTTTCGTCACGGAGCAGGCGTACCAGGTTCGATCCCGCATCCTGCCCAACTGTTTTGCTCGTGCTTATTGACTGCTCCTGTTATCAGGAATGAGTCATCTACGTGATACTTACGTGTGATTTGTAAATAAACAATTTGAAATAAAGAAATAGAGGAATCATCCGCTCATTTATGACAGCATTGGAAGCCAATCAATACGAGCAAAAGAGTTGGGCAGGATGCGGGATCGAACCTGGGACGCCTGCTCCGTGACCAAAAGCGTTCACCGCTCCTACGATAAATCTTCCTGTGAGAGGGAGCTGGGATAATTGCACCATGTGAACGGCAATCGAGGAATGGGTTGCCTGCATCCGGCAGGCGCAGTTACGCGCGCTCTGTCGAATTGTTGACCAATTTACCTACATTTGATTTTTTTTCATTTTCACATATGTTACGTAGTTTTTGACGCTCTTTCAGATAAGCAAATAAAATTTTTGTTAGGAATTTTTTTTCGGCATGTTTCAGCCCTTTGAAAATTTAAAAATGGATTTTCCCGCCAAAAATGAAACTTTTGAAAGTTCGCAAGTACTCCAATGTACTTATCTTGACGAGTGGAATCCGAATATATACACATTTGCCCGTTTTGGACCATATAGGACAAAGTTGCAAAAACGGCCGCGCAAACTAATCGATCAATAACTCGAGAAAGAAATTTTTCCAGAACTTGCGATTATCACAGGCGTGTTCAGCGTGTTCGATAGTACTATAAACGGTGTCTAACTCAAATTCCGTAATTTCGCGAAATCCAGTGAATGATTTGCTCTTCTCAGAAAGTCTCTCATAGATGACAATGTATACCTCTTCGTGGCTCGAAACGAGATGGTCAATGTTAGTGCTCATTTAAGGCTTATAACATAGGTGCACGCACAATCTTTACGTCATTTTCCATGAATCTACTAGACAACGAAGTCTCGACTCATGCGGATCCCTGATCGCCCGCTCTATTGCGTTGGACCTTGATATCGATTTCCAACCGCTCACAATCAGAGAGGTTCAACGTTTACCGTTATTTTGGGTATGCCTCGTCAGCTCGGGCAGAATCCCGTGTTAGGACACCCTCCATTCCATTTCCGATCGGAATTGCCCATGTTCACAAAGGACGGATACCCGATTTCCCAACAGTAACATAAAATGGAATGGGATAACCGCTCTCAAAGTAATGCGAAATCCACAGTATAAAGGAACGATTTGGATACTGTAAAATCGCAGTCATCTTTCTGAAATGATGCTTACCTACTTGCTTGTAGCTGCGCCATTTTTCAGTCTGGCAATGGGTGCTTCTGAGATCAGTCAAGTGAGTCTTCCACAAACTTCTGCGGTATGATTTTGTATTTAGCTTAAAGAAGGTCTGGCAGCCACTTTGCCACTCTTAATGGAGTGCATTTGCCCATACGTCGACTGTTGGAAATTTCGCATTTAAATACCTCGACGTATGGACAAATGCACTCGCATTAAGAGTGGCAATTTGCATGGAAGTTGCTGCCAGACCTTTTTTTTAAACAAGGGGCAGGTGGAACTTTCCTGATTACTATCATACAGACCAGACACAGGCCAAAGTGCAACCAGATTCAGGCCAACGTGCATTTTGTCCCCAATTGCCCCAATGCAAATGTGGTTCTTCCTACTCCTTCTTTAAAAACCGAACCTTTATTGCAAGGAACCACAACGGTATTTTCCGATCGTTCTGCGCTTAGCGCCGTTTGATCTACCGGTTTCCCGCGGCAAATTCGCAGGGGGTAGCTGGGAATCCACACGTCCGATTCACGAAAATAAAAATGGGCTCAGTAATGAGAACGTTGCGCGCAAATCACATTAGTTTTTATAGAAACATTTACACCGCGGTGGTTCTTGGCAATAAAAAAGCTATGAAGTAGTCTTGGCATGTGCTTTTGAATAATAACTCGTAATTTTCACCAATAGGAAGACTTGGATCAGCCACAAATTAATCGGAATGTCTAATAGATATGTATGTGTAGTTTCCGACATCCAGAAGTTTAACTAATATACAAATTTCCTAGGAATACATGCAAAGTACAATCAATTGTTCATTCAGGCTTTTGATATCCTGTTTAACAAAGGAGACAATTTTGCGAACAATATCGCGAACTTGAGGAAGAAAATTGACAAGACTCCGGATGCTGATGTCAAGGTTGGAAAAATACCGTGAATGCAAGTAATTTTATTATAGGCTCAACTCGAAAAAGTTCTTGCACTTTTCCTAGAAGTTCGTAAGGATATAGCTGAACAGGTTCGTTTTATTATATTTCAACATAGTCTGTGTTCGCTGCATTCCTACGATAAATCTTCGTCCTTTATAGCTCCGAACATTGTCTGCGAGCATGTCCACAACGGCTAAAGAAGTCGTCGAGCAATATGTGATGAACCTTTACGAAGATCTCGATACGAAATTGGAGGAAATCGTAGACAAGGTACGAATGACGAAATTGCACGTAAATAATCGAGATCACATTGCAAGGAAACGCAAATCATGAAGGAAGCGCCGGAAAGCATCAAAGAGGAGATACTTTACGGTGGATTTTTCGAAAGAATTCAGGTTCTGGAAATCGTTGTGGTTGCAAATTAACATCGTTCAGATGTTGTTCGGTTTCAAGTCTCTGATCCGAACTGCTACCAAGAAACCTTGAGTGAAGTGAAAATCTTCCTAAAGATATAAAGCATTTTCTTTAAAAAAATTTTAAAAATCATAGCATGTTAATCAAATTACTCAACATCTTTGCAGATCAACAGAGAAGTGTAGCATGACTTTAGTGGTACCGAATTTCGAAAATATTCGGGGAGGCCTCTTTGCTCTTATTTATTAGAATATCTAGCTGCTTGAGAATGCTCCCCCTCCTCCCTGAAGGGCGCGAACCGTCTCTGGCATTCGCGTTGAATGGAGTCCATGACCCCGCGGATGTGAGCGTTGAAAGGAACAATAGCCAATTTGGTGGCTTATAGCCCAAAGCGAGAACTGCGAGTTCAATTCTCATTGATTCGCCCCATTCAAGTTGACCGAAAAATGAGCCCTGTCTCAAAGTCGCTGAAGCAGCTCGCTTGCGATTAATGTGGGAAACACTTCTTGTCTTCAAGGGATCTGGCGGTACGTTTGTCCATTCCACTTTCTATCTCTCTATTTATATCGCATCGAAATTGCACCATTCTGCCCCGAGATATGAAGAGACGAAGAATTGGTAAAATACTTTTGTTCGATACTGTATGCGAACTCACACAGGCGAGAAACCTTATGAATGCGACAACTGTGGCAAGGCCTTCGGTCAAAATGTTAACCGAATCGTAAGGATCCGAAAAGTTATTGAATCACTGTCAATTTCAGAAACACGTGTGGTTAATCCACTACAAGAATTCATCGAACATGTCAAGTAGCATGTCGGCGCAAAATGATCTCGAAATCGGAATGATGTTCAAATGTTTATGTGTGTATTGTTGCATCAGCGATGATAAAATATTGCAATATGTTTTATTGTTAGTGTATGTAAATTGTGTCTTAAAGAAGGAGTATGGGCAAGATTCCGAGTCAGTAAAACAGCTGGGGGCAAATGTGGCTAAAACACAGACACAGGTCAATGAGCAAGAGCACTTTGGCCTGTGTCTACGTTTTAGCCGCGTTTTCCACAGCTGGTTAACGGACACTGAACTTTGCTCCTACTCCTTCTTTAAAACGAGATTTTATTCTATTCTTTCCGCCGATTCCTGCGCAAGCGGATCTTCTCAGTGTCCTGGTCGCATTCTGCAACCAGGACATACCACTGAGCTTTTCGCTACACTGTGCCCAGAATCATACGGCTGTGGGGTTAACGACCACACTTTGAGAAATAAAACATTGGATTTCGGCAGATTTATATACATATTTTGAAACATGCTGCCTTTTTCAAGGCGAGGGGAAGGTTACAAAGTCACAATGATATTTTGTGATTGATTGTGTGTGTATTCGTGTGTCACGATTCTGTGGAACACGGAATGAGGAGGATGGAACGAAAATTAGAGATCTCTCGATTGACCCCGATTAATTGTGTTTGTTTTGGCATACGGAAGTGCTCGATCTCCTCACAACTCCCACGCATCGTATGAACACGAGCAGAGCTCTGATTGATTGTTTGATCGAGAGATGGAAAATCCGGATTTTAGATAACCACGTATTAGATATATCTAGCCTGATGGGTCACGGGCGATGTTCGTACTGATATATTTACGGCACGTAGCGTTTGTGCAAGCACAGTTCGCTCTTTTCCACGATGAAGATGTAAAGTAGTCAACGAAGTCTCGACTCGATGCGGATCCCCGCTCGCCAGCTCGGAGAATATTCCATGTTTTGTTGCTTTGCAGCTTGATATCGATTTCCAGTAGTGACTAGTTCACGCGGGTAATACCACTGGAGAAACGGTTGAGCAACGCCGGTTGGGAAATGCTCTCGAGGAACCTGGCCATCCAGGATCCACCCTCAGGAAGGCCAGATAGGGGCGAACCTTTACCTTTTTATCGATTTCCAACCGTTCAGAGATTCTCAAAATTTACCGTCATTTTGGCTATACCTCGTCAGCTGAGGCAAAATCCCGCGTTAGGACACCCTCCATTCCATTTCCGATGGCAACTGCTCTCTTCACAAAGGACAGATACCGATTTCCCAACTGAAACATAAAATGTAATAGTGTAGCCGCTCTTCAAGTAATGTGAAATCCACAGTATAAAGGAACGATTTCGATTCTGGCATATCACAATCACCTTTCTCAAGAGATGCTTATCTACTTGCTGGGCGCCGCGGCATTGTTCCCCCTGGTAGTCACTGCTGCTGAGATCGATCCGGTGAGTATTCTCCCTTGAACAATACGATCTCGAACAATTTTCAGCAACTGAAACTGAAAAGAGAGCGAAACAAAGCGGTATGTTTAAAAATTAAAATAAATTATTGATTGATAAGGGATTACGGTTATTTATTTTCCTGTGGTTAACTGTTCCTATGTACTTGTCGAAATATCAAAATCAGAGCGGCCCCAGGGCCCATAAAGAGCACTCTATCGAACACGCATCGGCCTAATTTCGTTACTTAAAGAAGGACTGGCAGGAACTTTGAGACCGTGAAACAGATTAAGATTATTAAGATTACTGAATCCTAATTCACGGATTTCAGTAACTGAAGTCGGTGAATCATGCGATTTATTGCAAGACTGTGCTATTATACGACTTGATAAAAAAGTGTAGACGGGCTCTGTCCCGACCAATTTAGGATCGAATTTGATGTCTAATTAGCCGCGCAGACTAGACTGCTCAATGCTACCGTATCCAATGAGCTAAACTTTGAGATGTCATAGCATACGGTAGAACTAAGCTATACAGGCAAGAAAAGTATCAAATTGTTCATCTCGATGAGCAGATTCTGATGCATGTAAAATCTCGAATTTGAAAGTTCCTGCCAGTCCTTCTTTAAAAAATCAGCATTTCAGAGTGGAGAGATCAAGTGCATAAATTGCCTCTTAAATTTCCCTTCAGGCTGATGCAATCATACTGAACGAGGAAAATAGTTTCAACACTAATTTCGCAAGTATGAAGAAAGTAATTGACGAAAGTACGGATGCGGAAATCAAGGCGCACCATGAATTGTACCTGAAAGAATTCAAAGAGCACCTTGCGCACCTTGCAACACAGGTTCGAATCTTCACTGGTGTTGTCCCAAATGGCGGGATTACCTATGTGGAATATACTCAACGCAACCTCGAAACATTTGTCACTTATATCTATCGCCCACGCACATCGACGAACGAAAACATGTGGAAAAAGATTCGTGCAGTTAATTCCTCATGGAATATGCTCAACATATGTACTCTCGCAAAATCTGCCACTCATATGACACTCCTTCGCTCATTCTCATATCGACGAGCCAAAAAAACTTGTGGGCGTAGATTGTTCCACATTGAAAACAGTTCCACTTTGATTATTAGTACGTTTTTCCAGAACCGAGAAATAAAGAACATAGACGGGTTGTCCACCGATGCCAAGGATATCATTGAAAAGTACGTGACGAAAAAGTTTGAAGATCTCGATACGAAGCAAAAGGAGGTGGATGTTCAGGTATGAACGACAAATGTATTCTGCTTGATTGCCACTTAAATTTCCGCCTAATTTCATGAACTTGCTTTTTACTCCGATCTATCGGCACAAAAAGTCAAACAATCGTAACAGCTGGAAAAACGATGAAGTCTGATTAAGGCAAAGCAAATCCTCAAGGACGCCTCGGACAGCGTCAAAAAGGAACTCTTCGAGCTTGTCGCCAGCCATCCGACTTTCAAATACTCAGAGGTCTTGTCGTTTGTTAAACTTGCGAACATTGTTTAGATCATCAGGGATTTCAACCAAGTTTACACACCCCCGGCTTCCGCGTCAGCTTGACCACGCGTCGATGGAGTCATAAAGCAATTCTATTCAAACACTTAAATTTTATCAAACCGACACATCATTGTAATTTAAGTTCATCAACGGCATCCTAAAACCAAGAGAAGTTGCCCACGTCTTTTCTATTTGAATTTGTCGCATTGGACTTATTGGCCGGATGTTCTAGTGCCTCTTTTGAGAAGGCTCTCTAATCCCCTTCGATGTGCGAACTGTCTATTGTCAGTATTTAGCTTTGAATGGAGTCCATTATCGCGGACTTGCTCATTGAAAAGAACAATAGCAATTTCGCTTCTTATTGTCAGAGCGGGGCCAGAGAGTTCAATTCTCATGAGAGCTCATTGACTCGTTCAATGCCAATTATTCGACGATGAGTCCTCCTCCTCTGTCTTTGTCCGGAAAACGCATTTCGAAATAACAGGTGTTAGGTTTGTGTATATTCAACTTTTATTTAACTCTTTTCTAATCGCAGAGGCATCAAATAATGCACAAGCCCCCATTGAGAAATTCGGAGCTAGGATAGAAACTTTCAAAACCTGTTATTTCGAGGATGATGGGCTGTTGACGATTTACCGCACAACACCGACTCTGTCTACAGGAACACAAGGATTGAGTCTTCGATCGAATCACATCGGAAAGCAATCAACCGAGACTCAAAGTGAGTCTTGAATAAACTCGTTATAATATTCGATCTTTGCTCTAGTATGAAAATTTGGCCATTTCCATTAGTCTCGTCTCTCATAATCACGCCAATCTCGTTTGCTCAATTTAGTCTCAAGACTCGCACAGACTCGAGTCATCAAATGTCAGCTCGAGATCAGAGAACATTCAATTCGTTCCCGGTAAAATATGTGTACAGTGAATGGTCAAGATCGTGGCTTGGTGCGAGTATTTCGAGTTCAATATCTCATGGGATCGCAATGATTCGCTCAATGCCAGATATTCGAAGATTTTAGTTCTCCCAGCCTTCTCAACTACATATGAGCGGTCGTTCGGTGTCTCAGAAGCGGCATTCTTGTGATGAATGCGGAAAACGATTCTCCTCTCCGAAGGATCTTGCGGTTGGTGCAATGTGGGCGCTTAGCGAGTTCTCTTACAGAGGCATCGGAATACTCACACGGGTAAAAGACCGTTCGCGTGCAATGAGTGTCGTAAGGCCTTCGCTACGCCAAGCAATCTAAACGTTTGTAACAATTCGAGAATTTTTTGAATTTCCATTTTCAGGTCCACATATATATCTATTTTAGACGCATACTCGAATTCACACCGGAGAAAAGCCATATGAATGCAAAGAATGTGGCAGCTATTTTTCTCATTCGTCCACCTTAACAGTACAGTGCTAGAAGTCCCTTGAGGGACATCCGATAATTTTTTTTTATTTACCTAAAGTTCGGCTATTTGATTTTTAGCATCTCTATAAACAACATAAAAGTTACTACTATTGTTGAGTTAGGTAAAAAGTAGAATATTCAGCTTCACATGAAGGTGCATATCGGCGAGAGGAAGTATGAATGCAACATTTGCAAAAAGTCCTTTCGCGAATCCGGAAAACTACAAGTTCGCAGCTACAGTAATACGCTAACATACAATTTTAGATACATATGCGCATTCACACCAGCGAAAAGCCCTATCAGTGTGCCTACTGCGACAAGGCCTTCAGTCGAAGTGATGACCGAGCAGTAAGGACCCGAAAAGTTTGTGAACTGCGGTCAATTTCAGAAACACATGCGCAGATTCCATAGTAGTAACTCATCGAACACTTCAAACAAAAAGTCGTAGTAGAAATGAGTTC
The DNA here is from genome assembly GCA_014805385.1 of Levipalatum texanum. NCBI lineage: Eukaryota > Metazoa > Nematoda > Chromadorea > Rhabditida > Diplogasteridae > Levipalatum > Levipalatum texanum. The sequence continues at coordinate 20,858 of JACMIG010001209.1, forward strand.
AATCACAGAATGGTGATCGAATGAACATTTGAATCAATGACAATAAAATATGTTATTCTGATATAAGTTGCCCTGAATCGTGCCCTCGTATTTGCTGTGTTTAAAGAAGGAGTAGGAGCAAGATTCCGGTCCGCAAAAGAGCTGTGGAAATTGTGGATAAAATATGCTAAAATGCAGACACAGGCGAAAGTGCACGTGCACTTTCGCTTGTGTCGGTATTTTAGCATATTTTATCCACAATTTCCACAGCTCTTTTACGGACCGGAATCTTGCTCCTACTTCACAGCAAGGTCAACTTTCCCGCCGCCGCACATTTGCGCAAAAACTCTCATTGCACGTAATTGAAGGTTTCACTGTCCTGTGGTGAAGTCGGAAAAACTAGCAATATTACTTTTCGCAGGGCCGGCAGATAATTCATAAGGTTAAAATGACACCCACTTGCAATGAGTGTGGAAAAGCCTTCTCTTCGTCTCGCAGCCTTATAGTGAGCCACCTCTCAGTTTTTCAGATGTTGAATGTTTTGTTCAGGCTCACTTCAGACTCCACACAGGAGAGAAACCGTTCAAATGCGATGAGTGTGGAAAAAGGTTCTCTTCAAGTAACCATATTAATGTAAGTGTACATTACTTGCCAACTTTCGCGTTCTTTACTGTGAAAATTTGTTTAGATGCACATAAGAACGCACACGGGCGAGAAACCGTTCGAATGCGGCGAGTGCGGCTACCGCACCTCAAACTCAGACAGTCTCAGGGTTTTAGGAGTGCTAAATATAAATGAAGGAAATGCATTATTCCAGATCCACATAAATAATCATGCGGGATTAAAAGCTTACAGATGCACGAAATGTGAGAAAACATTCGGATACTCAAATTCTCTACGGGTACCGTTACCTTAAATATGTAGTAGCAACCTCGGTTATTTCAGCAGCACATGCGAGTACATACGGGAGAAAAGCCATACGAATGCATGGAATGCGGAAAGACATTCGCTGACTATTCTAATCATCGAGTAACTAAAACTGTCGAAATACACACAGAAAAAAATCTGTCAATGATCTGCCAATAATGGCAGATTAATCATTGAATTTGCGACATTCAGATTCAATCTGCCAATATTGGCAAAATATCTGCCAATATTGGCAGATTTATCTGCCAATATTGGCAGATTGAATCTGAATGTCGCAAATTGGCAGATTTTTTT
>JACMIG010001210.1:0-18517 GCA_014805385.1 Levipalatum texanum
ACCCGCCACCCAACGAGAGAATGGTGGTGTGATATCGTTGGGGGTTTAGCATACTTTCCGTTTGGTTAATTCCGGCGAAAATACCCCCCCCCCCCTATTCTCGCCCTCTCCCTCCACTCCACAGGACACTCTCCCCCATGGGTCGGCCCTCGGAACCGTGGTCACCTTCCACGGATCAGCTGGTTCTCACAACGACTTCAAGTATATCGTTCCCCTGCTCACGGCGAAGGGAATTCGGACAATTGGAATAAATTACCCCGGATTTGGATTATCGGAAGGTCTGATCGACGACAATGGAATATTGTGGTTGTGGCAAAGGTGTTCCTTTTCGCGTTCCGTTTACGGTGCGCAACATTTGAGAGCGCGCACACTCCCTATTAGAAAGTGTGCGAGCTTCCAAATGGTACGCACACAGTGTATTATGGCAGTTCCAAACTCTTCTAAATTCGCGTTCCGCCCAAACTGTTCTCTCTCCATTGAAAATAGTGTACTCTCGTCGTCTGACTGCTGAAGTGAGTTTCGCGCCTAGGTGCGAAGTGATTTAAGCTTTGAAACTGCAATAATAAACGGAACGCGATAAGGAGCAGTTTTGGAATACCACAATAACCATAATCATATTCTGTTCAGACAGCGATGATCTCACCCAAGATAATCAAGAGCGTTCATCATTTACTCAAGTCGAATTCTGATCGTTTGACAGTACCCGAAAATATTCAGGCTATTCTGGATGGTCTCGGACTGAAGAACTGCCTTGTTTTCCTCGGTCACAGTCGAGGGGCGGAGAATGCGCTGCTCATGTCACTCGCCAATGTCGTGAGTCGGACCGCTATCGATAGCATATTGTGGACGGAATTAACCATACGGATCGTAAGCTCATCGCCCTACGATCTCTCTCCACAGTTCTCTCGTTTCTCTAACTGCCTGACAACGAGAGAACTGTGGAGAGAGATCGTAGGACGATGAGTGTATTGTCCGGAACGTTCATCATTGACAATACTCACTCGTTTGCAGGAGGGCACAGTGGGGACAGTAATGATCAACCCTAAATCTTTGCGGTGGACGCCTACGTCTATCCCGGAAGATGGTACAAAAGTTACACAAGTGTATCTGATCTAGAATTGCAGTGATTGCCTCGATGCTGAGCGAATATTACGCTGCTCCTGAGAAAGAACGCAAGGATATGCTCGAATCAGCACGGAGTTGTACACGAGTCCTCAGTGAACTGCCCAAAGGAATTATTGCAGATTTTCGCAAATTGGGCATGAATATCGAGGATCGAAGTGTATTGCTGAATACAACTAAACACTCCGTCGGAATGCTCAGAGAAAAGGCGGGCCCTCTCATGGAGCAACACAATCAGTTCGTATTTTGTATATAGCCATTAAGGTGCAAATATTTCTTTGCCCTCGCACACTCCAATAAGAACTCGGTGCAAGTTTCGCAATTAATTCTTTGGGTTCAGATCGAAGCACCTTCGTCTTCTCTTCGCGTACGGCCATGAAGACCATCTCGTCCCCCGCCAATATTCGGAAGACTACGCCCGAAAGATCAAGAATGCTACTCATATGGTTGCCATTCATAAGCACAATTGACATTGACCAAATACAGAACATACGATCGAGGGAGGTGTCCGAAGAGAAAGTCGTCTGTGCAGAAGTTAGAAAGGTTCCAATTTTTAGTACGATGGTGATAAATCGAAACTGCAGGTGTTCAAAAAAGGAACCCGAAACGTCGTGGCCGCATTCCACAAGGAGGGCCACTTCGTCCAGAAGCATCATGCCAAGTTCATCGCTGAGGCCATAGAGGCTATCTTCGAGTCCACTGCGACGGTTCCTGTGTCCAAGTTGTGACAGATGTTTGAATAGATTGTCCGTGTTTTCTGTCTATTGGATTCTATGGTGGTGCCCACTCCTCCCTAATTGTAAGAGAGGACAACACCATAGACCAGTCTACCTTCTTCATTCCTTCCCTCCTCTAACTGGTCCCTTTCTCCAGCCTGATCATCCTCCCTCATCGCCGACGACCTCCTCCACTCCTCCCAATGACATCTTTGATCGAGTCGGGGACAAAAAGGCAGATTTCCATTATGCTTTATCGTATACAAGGGTTGGATGCAATCCACTCTGCCATCTGTTACTCAGGGGTATCGGGTTTATCTGGATTATCTTGAAGCTGATGCGTGTGGCGAACAAACCGGCCGGGTACGCTTTTCTTTTCGTCATCACTCGATTCGTCAACCTGAGCCAGAGATTTTCGTCGTTCAACTTGATGTCAATCTATAGACCGTACCGGAGTCGCATCTGCAGCCTGAGCGCTGTCGGCGGCGCGGGCCTCGATGTTGTGGACGTCGCCGACGAACGGCCTATCCTTTTCGGCGCATACGACCAGGACGACGAGGGCGAAGATGAAGAAGAAGGGACGCATCTCTGAGCAGTTACCGAGTGGGGTCCGTTGGGGTCCTCTCAGCCACGTGCACCCTTTATACCGCCTCCGGAATGTTGTTGTCGAACTTGGCCTATCCGACTTGAGCCCGCAGCCGTATCAAAATAACAGCCGTCCTCGCCTCGCCCCCTCCCCAGCGCGTCTCACAATCAGAGTAGTTTTATTTTGAGGGGTACTGGCGTCAAAACACAGAGAGGGAAGGAGCCCCAAGATGTTAGTTCGTGGCCACATGCCAGGTATGAATTCCGGCAAGAAAATACGAGGTTGAGGTGATGCCACTCTTGAGAGATAAAAGTTTGTAAAATAAAATTGTCAGATTGAAACAACATAAGTGAAATTTGGAGACTCCTAGAAATATTTCACTCATTTCTAGTTTTTAGGCGTGCGCTCTTTTTTCGGCCAACTTGAGACCCTCGCAATCGCTTGTTTTGCTCCTGTCGTTCACACAAATGGACGATGGATCTCAGAGATGGAATCTCCAAGATGGACGAAGGGGATAAGGTTAAATTGATGTGGTTCAATTTTTAAACTCATGTCGGAGAAGTCGAAAAAATCAAATGATATGGTTCAATTTGTAAGCTCATGTTGGAGAACTCGAAACGATTTTCATTTTGAAGATATTACTTTCTTTTGAAGAAAGTTGTTACCGAAAAGAATTCATTTAATGCAACAAAACGCAACATTCCACCCGAACCAGAGTACATTTATTTATTTATTTTTATCACGTATAGATAGGTGGGATTCTCGGTCAAGCCAACACTCTATCATTGTGGTTATGCGCTACCGAAAATCGGGTTTCCCAATGGATTTTGCTTTGGCGATGAGGGCATTGACTTGCGAGAGGGCGGCTGCGATGGCACCTTCCACTGTTCCGAGGCCCGCATCCACCACTCCGATACCAGTTCCGAGTATGTCTTCGCCCACTGTGATGCCGGCTCCAATAGTCCAACCTTCTACAGCCCGAAGCCCAGTTGCAACGGCACCGTTAAGGGCTCCGAAGACATTGTTTGTAGCTCCGGAGGTTTGGCGAGCACTCCTGTGGTAGATGTCGGCTGTAGTCGAAACGACGAGCAGGAGGAGAACGGTGGAAGGTAGCATGATTATGGATGAGCAGTAAACTTGACGAACAGGCACATATTTATACGGTATCTTGTTGTTTGGTCGTCTCCATGTGGAATCACCTCCCAAATTACGAATGATGTCATACGCCTGGGCGTTTCAATGAAAGGACAGCTTTATTATAGTACCGACACGTGACAGGAGTACCAAATGCATGGACGACGGGGTGAAATCAAGATCAAAGATCTTCTCGATGTGCGACGGAATCACAGTGGGGATTGCCATCGCAGCCGGACTCGCGGCAATGCTTTACCATGGTAGAATCTTGTACAGGTCGGTTGGGATATTGAGAATCATCCCCTTCCCGCGATCTGCCTCCATTTTCTTTGAACATGATCCTGTGATAATTGTTAAAATGCATGGAATTTTGTTGGCTTTGAATAATCAATGCGTCACGACTATCTTTTTTTGTAAATATTCATTGCCACCAACAGTACAAGCATAGGGAAGAAATTATTTTCCAAACTCGTCGCAATTGCATCCACTCGGGAAACTCGACTCGCACTTCGAGGGATCGTCGAACTTTGAAATCTGCAATCGAATTGGGAGACTATATATATTAATTTGTATCAATTACCCTGCACGCATTGTAGACCGTGCAGCGCCAGGTGCAACGCCAGTCCTGAAAAAATGTAAACGGCTCTTGAACTAAGTTGCAAAGCTCTCTCCTGCATCGATGTGCGAAATTTGATTTCATTTTTGCAAGACAAAATTTCGATGGAGGGAGTACGAAAACGATACCAGTCCGCGACGGAATCGAAGACCGAATCCGGAATCAGCGGAATCTCCTTGAACTGTAGATGCGAGAAGTACGGCGAAGAGGAAGGCGAGGAGTTTCGTCATCATAATCAGCGGGCGTTATTCCTGGCATAACATCCCTCCTTTTATTCGGCCACTTGTTTGTGATCACAGCTGAAGTTTGACAGGGGAACGCTATTTGTGTTCGTCGTACCCATTGTTTGGGCGACGGAGCGCAAATTTTCCCCTCGCTACTGATATGGAAGGCAGCTTGCTCAGCTGTTAACTGCGCACATAGCCCATATCTATGGCGCTAGGCAGTACGTTGCACCGCCAGTCACATTTTCCCATTGTTTTCGACTGCCAGATTCACACCGGGGATATACATCAAGAGGCCACTCCCCCCTCGATCGTTCCGAATATGTAAATGCCTCGATTGTCCGTAAAAAAGGAGTTACAGCAATTTTTTGCACGTGTACTTTGGCCTGTGTTTGCGTGTTGCCACATTTGCTCCAGCTCTTTTACGGACACGGAACCTTGCTCCAACTCCTTTAAAAATTCTTTGTTGCGGCAATAATACGAATGGGTGAATGCTTGAGATATGATTGAGGAATGATTTTATCGTACATATGTTTCCGTGCATCATTTCCCAAATTCGTCGCAGTTGCATCCATTCGGGTAACCCGACGCGCACTTGGAGGGGTCGTCAAAGTCCTTGATCTGAAATGTAGTCGAGATATTAAAGGAGTGGAAGATACTTCTCTGATTACAGGCAGTATGGGCCAAAGTGCATAAAAATGGGCCCCAGGCGCGCTTTTGTTGTTCGCAGAATTAACCATACGGAATGTATCTACATACGCTCATGGTCCTACGATCTCTCTCCACAGTTCTCTCGTGTCTCTAACAGCCAGAGAAGTTAGAGAAACGAGAGAACTGTGGAGAGAGATCGTAGGGCGATGGGCGTACATTCCGTATGGTTAATTCCGCCAACAACACTCCATCTCTAAAAGGAATAGAGTACAAACTACCCTGCACGCATTGTAGATCGTGCAGCGCCAGGTGCAGCGCCAGTCCTGAAATGCGCGACTGAACCCAGGGTTTGGAAGGATACCAGTCCGCGACGGAGTCGAAGTCCGATCCCGGCATCAGTCAAATCTCCCTGAACACCAGAGATGAGGAGAAGGGCGAAGAGGAAGACGAGAGTCTTGGTCATCATTGCTCTGAGCGAATCAGCTAATTCTTCTCCCACTCTTTACTGTTATACGGACCGCGAAATTGTTTACGTAGTGGTTTTGTCCGCTTACCACGATAAGACGTTCATTATGATAGTGAGTTCGGAATCATGCACGATGATAAAACACGACATCAATGAGTCACTCGGCCTTGATAGTCCTCTCCTTTATAATATCGAATCCAGACACCCACTGGTAAGATTATCTTGTTGTTATGTTACGAAATTTTTTTCTTATTGTCAGGAGACCACTGTTGATGACGCCAATGTGCAAGACCAACAGTACATTTTTACAGACGAAATCTTGGTGCTTCACCTCTTTTAATGAGGTGTGGTATCTTGTGATATTTCAAGCTCACCCAATATCCGAAGTGGAGCACACCTGGACAGTCGAACGAGGAAAATGACGAAAATTACATCGATGGCAAGGGATATTAGCCTTTCCGAAAAAAAGAATGAGTCGGTTGTGGACGAAAGAAACGATGATAAAGATGATGAAATGACGCAAAAGTTCTTTTCTTGTGATGTCGAAAGTACTAGAGCCAATTACGCGTTCGAAAAGCGCGAGATGTTTATTATTGTGCCGCACCACAAAAATTCTAATTTCCCGTTCCGCTAGCGAAAATTCCGCCTCCCATATAACCTGGTGCCAGATAAAAATAAAAAATGTGAGACTGATTTGTTTGCATACTTCGGTTGACATCTGGGATCATCTAGCATGCCGAATTCATACTTCGGTTGACATCTGGGATCATCTAGCATGCCGAACTGTAAGATACAAACGGTATTGCCTGCTAAGAGCACAAGTCTTTTAGTAGTTCTGTGGTGCGGCACAATATCAAGGTACACAACATTGACAAAAATCGTTCCACATAATTTCCTGCGGTTAGCGTACGTTCCGATGTACGCGCTCGCGCGACCGTAAGGAAGCGATTTTTGCGCATCAGGGAAGCGTGAGGTGCTCTTTTTTTGGCCAACGGTTACAGCGGCACTGTGACACAAACGCGCCGGGTTGACAAGGGGAGAGGAATTTCGCACCTTTCCCTCAATTCCCAAGTGCAATACAAACACAGACCAAAGTGCATTTTATCCACGATTCCCACAGCTGTTTTACGGACAAGGAACTTTTCTCCTACTACTCCATCAGGAGCCCTTCTACATTCATGAGGTTCGTATTTGGATACATTACGGGCAGGATTTAGGGGGTTGTCTGGTGTTTTAAAGAAGGAGTAAATAGGAGCATCATCTCCGATTGCTGTCGTTATGGAGATCCAGAGAAGGAACACTCCAAAATGAAATCTGACACCGGCAAAACTGCATTTGCCACAATCGCCACAATCTTCCTTCTTCTTCTTAAAATGGCCTTTCCAGCTGGGTCACCGCCAATGGGCCGAGGAACTTGCGTACGAGTCCGTGCGCAATCTGAGTGCGGCAACGGTTGCCGAGATGGACCCTTATGTCAAGAGCAATTATGAAGTGAGCGCCACCGCAGCCTCACAGGTGTGTCATTCTCAGGAAGTCATCCGGCGACTTCCGATCGGGACGTCTCGTCCGGTCCCTGATGCCACTCCATAGTAAGGAATAAGAGTGTAAGAGCAAAAAGGTCTGAACAACTATAGCCAGAAGCCACGGAAGAGATACCCCGTATGGTATGGAACGAGCCAGGACAACTTCTGCAAGGCAAATTATAAGTTTTATTGACGTTGAAAGGACGTTCTGAATGCCTCTGCCTTCAACGCTCTGTGTTAAAAAAGGAATGGGAACAAAGTGTGCTGTGTGAAATGCACTGTTTCTGTGTTTCATACCTTTAAATATCCCAGACTATTTCTGCGGTCCGGAATATTGTTCCTACACGTCGATAATCTTCACGCAAAATTCTCGATAACTCCGAGAAATCATATCACAATTCCAGAACCGCCTCGATCCTCCCACTGGATGGCCGTCCATTATCCGCGCGATCGAGCTCCATTGTGAGGTGAACGCAGATTGTGAGGTCTTTCCGGAGTTGGTGAAAGGGAAACGGGCCATTTCCATTATCGGAAGGTCTCCAAGCACGTGTCTTTTTTCAGTTCCAACTTGTTATCCGAACTTTCGTTCTCATCTCGATGTCCCTTCGCTGGTGTGCCGTCATAATACGGTGCAGAATGGTGCGTGTTGGAGACGGTAATGGCATCAATCTGTCCTCCCTCCTCTCCCTTCTCTCTGGCCCAGTGCTGAGGTTCCTGTCGGCCGTCGCGCCGCAGATCCAAATCGCCGATGGAATATTTACTTTTCTCGTCACTTCGCTCCACCAGGAGTATGACAAGATTTGTGGGATCGATAGATACATAATCGAGAACTACGATCATTTCAGTTATGGGATACATGAACGAGTTGCTGGTTGCATTCGTGATAATTTCGTGTGCAAACATGATCTTGTACACTCTGCTATGCACTATCGATAATGCGCCGAGTGATAAGGTAAGTGGAGGAATTGTAAAGAACCCGGAGCGCTCTAATTCCTACGCTCGGACAATTCCAATGACGAACTGCGCGCGTTTGATCTGCCTCTTCGACCCCCGTTTCATGACTCGTGTGATTCCGTCGACTATGACGGTGTTGAGAGCGGTGAATCAAAGGGTTAACCCTGTCTGTCGTTGTTAGAACTCTCCAGGTGCTCTACAATACCTTCGCTATTGTCGGCGGAATAAACATTCCGGACAATACCTCATCGCCCTACGATCTCTCTCCACAGTTCTATCGTTTCTCTAACTGCCAGACAGCGAGAGAACAGTGGAGAAAGATCGTAGCGCGATGAGCGTATTGTCCGGAACGTTCATTCCGCCGACAAAAGTTGTCCTTGGTGCAGGCAGCGCGGTGGCTGATTCGACTGCGATTGATATGCGTCTGCGTCATCGCCACGTGCTCGCCCGTCTGGGTCGAGAGCAAGCTCGCGTTCATCCTCGATAAGATCTGCTATCTCGAAGGTAATACCAACATCTCAAAGATCGCTACTACTTCATTCAGTTCCGAAGCATGTCGCCCTGGCCGAGTATGCGACTATTGCAGCCATCTTTCTGTTCGCAGCCACCAAGGTGAGGTCGACTGCTGTCTCTCAGGAGAATGGCATCCTTTCAGGTTTACGACATGAGAAATATCTGCATGCAGCTGCTGGCGAACGACGGGGAGATTCACATTGAAGTTTGCCCATTTTTGCATAAACGAGCCAAGCGAAAGCACGATCGGGAGTCCACTACATTGCGAATTTCTGAGAACGGAAATCCACCACTCGGCCGCTTTAGATTCCTTCTGGCTTGGTTGGCCGGCCAGAGCGGAATTGGTGCGTCCGTACTCAAAATTTCGCAATGTTCTGGACTCGCATAATTGGCAAAATGCATATTGCGCACCTCTGTCGTAAACTCGTCGATTAATTGGTTACATGGGGGCATATTCTCGGCGTCGTTCCCAAGAAACACTGTGTTGCAGGTAAACCAAGAATTCATCGGCATCTACGACACTTCGAGCATCCGGTCAAAGGTCGCGGCTCCCAACAGTTTCAAGGCCAAAGACCACTACTTCGAGGCGTAATCCGAGGCTCTATTCTAGGACGATTTATATAAACCGATGTGAAAAACAGAAAATGCGCCGTTGTTCTGAAGCTATACCGCGCAATGCCCAAGTACGACAATGCCCCTTGCAAAACGAAAGCTAGCGTCCAATCCTCTGATGACTTCCGACAAATCAGAAAAAGTAAACAAGAATATGCAAATTGCGGCAAGATCCCCCTATGAATATTAAATTCCTCTACAATCCGGTACACGTGATTTAGCAGAAGTCCGATTCCAAGCCGTTAAAAATCATTCGAATTTGAAGTCAAAATTTATTTTTACATTATAATGTAGATAGCCTCAACTTTCGATAGATTGCTGGCGGGGAAACCGTGATTTTTCAAACATGCCTTTGCATGTCGTGCAGAATTAATCATTTCCGAGCTTCTCAGAAAGAACTTGTCAATCAAAACGTTCGCCGCAATGTGAAAACCAGCCTCACGTGACGTTTGCCGAATCCTTCGCAGTCTCGATTCTCGTGGCTCGTTTGACTACTTGTCCTTTCCGAGTTGAGAATCGTCTATTTCTCGATAGCCAAACGCAAGGCCGTTTCAGTCCCTTGCTCCGAACTCATTCGTGTCTCACTTGACTACAAAATGGTTGCGCTGCTATGTCGACATGTGGAAGGGATGAATACGGGGCGCTCTTTCGCCCCTCCACTCTCCCTTCTCCCTCTCTCCCTCACTGTGGCGACCCAACAAACTCTTGCTCTTTCCCTCGGCCGATCTCTTCCTCCCTGAGCTTTTATCTCGGCCGCTTGCTCATGGAGTGTCTCGTGTGCGATGGAACCACGAAGGGCCTCCACAGCGGACTGGACGTATGCAGGGCATGCGTCGTCTTCTACAGGTTGCGTTTGTACTTTCTTTATAAATTGCCGAATGCCTTTAGTCGTTTTCTAAAGAGTGCCACACATTTCGGGAAGACTTCACTTGTTCAAAAGTGTTTAGATTGAACAAAATCTAAATGTATTGTCGGTGGAATTAATGTTACGGACAACACGCTCATTACCCGACGACCTCTCTCCACTGTTCTCTCGTTGTCTGGGGTTAGATAAACGAGAAGAGAAATCGCAGGGCGATGAGCGTACAGTCCGGAGCGTTCTTTCCGTCTAAAATAGTTGTTCCATTTGCAGGCGCATGCAGAAACGCGCGCCCGCCACGTGTAACACGAAAGGGAAATGTCGACAGAGTAATAGTGAGCGCGTTCAATTAGAAGCAATACAAAGCAATTTATCAGCTTATTGCAAGAAGTGCCGATTTGATCGATTTTCGCGGCTCTTGATGTGTGCGATAGGAAATGGCAAGCTTCCCTCGCTCGATACGTCGCCCCTTCCTGCCCCATCTGATCGACCGCTCCTTTCCGCAGTCTCCCAGGCGTACAGGTACCTTTGTATCAATAATTCTATTTCGCTCTGGCATATCCTGTCCCAAATTATTATCAGCGAACCAAGCTCGTCTACGTTTCGCACGGTCTCTAACCTTCCAGACGGCAAGAGAAGCCCCTTTTCAATGGCGAGAGAACAGTCGCGTACGGAACGGAATATTAGGCCGATAATAATATCGTTTTGCCACGGGAAAACTTGATATCGGGCGTCTCATGCTATAGACATAGCCCAGAGTCCCCTCTACAGAGACATGTGCCGTCTCCGCATTCGCATGGAGAGCGAGGCGTTTGCTCATCTGCCATCGAGCTCGGTTGCCATGCAACCATCGACGTTCGTGGAGGTGTCGAAGCAGGTTTTATTCATAAGCAGAAATAGTAGCATCTCGATATTCAGGACCTCCGATTAGGGAATCATTTTGTTTTCTTCCAAGGCTGGTCGATTGGCGATTATGCTGGTTTTGGATTTCTCGACAGCTGTTTCGCGAGGCTGCCTACGTACATAGCGGAAGAAAAGGTATTATTTATGTGGAAATTGTCCGAAAATTTCTTACCTATTATAGCTGATAGCATGTTAAGTGTCAGCTAAACATACCTGCTCTTTAAAAAGTGCAGGCTGTGAACTATCTGTCTGGTTATAGACTAATATGCAAGGTAGTGAAAAGATCGTTTGGGAATTTCCAAATATATTGTCGGCGGAATAAACGTTCCGGACTGTACGCTCATCGCCCTCCGATCTCTCACCACTGTTCTCTCGTCGTCTGGAGGTTAGAGAAACGAGAAAACAGTGGAGAGAAATCGCAGGGCGATGAACGTACAGTCCGGAACGTTTATTCCGCCGACAATAGTTCTTGCTCTCCCCAGGAACTGCACGCCGAGCCTGACATATAGTATTACACTTAGTTTGCGACATCCCCAACCTTATCCACCTCAATCTATCCGTAGATCAAAGTTGCTTCCGGACATACTCTCTAGGAGATACAGAATCGACTATGAAGAAAACCACGGTGTTGCAGAACGGAAAATTAAAATTGGTTGGGCGCCCAAAAAAAGTAGTCCTTTGTTTCGCGGCAATTGCCGATCTCTGTCATTACCCAATTAATAATTTTAAAGGTGGCGGTAGTGCGTGCCTTCAGTCCTCTTCTGATTATTCTTGAAATGGTGCATCGCAGTGCGCTCTACTTTCCCGGAGACGATAACACTGAGTTAGAAAACAAATAAGATAGGTTCAACTAAAAAGTATGGTGTAGTAAATCTCGTCTGCCTGTAAAGTGCACCCTTGCGTGCAGGTAGTGCTCTTTATAATCAGGCGTGATTTAGTACACCATACTTTTTAGTTGCACCTATCTTATAATTGGCATGCTTATAAGGGACATGGGATACTCTTTACTGCAGCTTCTGCAGTTTCACTACAATTAGCACCGTTGGATGCGACAATTTCCCGGGATTCAAGGGCAATCTTGCGGATGCCAACAAGTATGCTATTTTCCGGTATTCAATTGATGCGGAGACATACTCGGCGGTAAGCAGCGTAATGAATATAATCAAGCCCAGTAGATTCATTACGCTGCTTACCGCTTAGTTGTTCGCGAGTTGCCTCCGCATCACTATAGTACCGGGCAATACCTTTCCAGCTCGCTGACCGTATTTTTTCCAGGATCCTAAACGAAATGTGGCAAGTGATGCTGCGGTGCAGACAAGACTATCGGAAGATGCAAGTGGATGACGATGTCGAATTCGTTGCGGCGCTCGGATTGATGCTACTGGACATTGGTAAGAATTGCCATATCCCAATTTTTCTATCTATTTTTTGTAACTCCGTAGCTGGAGCAAATCGAAAACAGTGATATTATTCGGTCTTGAGGCTCTGACAAGATGAGATTATTCAGTTCTGAAGAAAATGACAATTTGGCAGTCTAATAGAGACGATGTCACAGGATTCCTGATTGGGGAAATCGGAAATCTTGCAGCTTCGATGAATGTAAACGAATCTTTGCTGTCGGAGATAGCGAATCATCGACTACAGCTCCTCCGTGACCTGCATTCGTACTACCGAGAGGTCTGTCGGGCTTCAATCTTAGGTTTCTACTAGTACGTAAAATGTTTCTGTGTTATTATGTATGCTTGCGTCCGTCAGTGACGGAATTGTTCGTAGAGCCTCGAAAATGGTCCTATAATAGAGCCTTGACCGATCCCGAGGCTCTAGGACCCCATGGGGTCCGACTGGTTATTTCGTGTATTCTACAGATGAACACGGAGATTGATTATGCTTCCCGGGTCGGAAGCCTCGTCGGATTGACACTTTCTATCCGGGTGAGAATGGGAATTACAGAAGTTCTTCAAGTTGGTCGGTTTTCATTGAAAACACTTTTTCAGGGCCATTACACCCGATTTCAAGAGCTCCTTCTCATGTACTATCTCATTGGAGTCATTCCACCTGGCAGTTGCGCATATAAATTGATGTCCTAGTCAAAAAAATGATAAATATTCGAATAGATAGGAGATCGAAAAATAAAATTTCCTCCCCAGCGTACCTTGACGATTTCCTGGCATGGAGTACAAAGGGCTCCGTTATCGATAGGTGGGTAGTCCCCGGGTCCGTTGACGGTTGAATTAGTTTGGCATTTGAATTACCGGGATGATTTTTGATGTACGGGGAAGATTTTTGATCTACCGGGAGGACAATTGCCTCGTACCCAAAACCCCCTTAGTTCATGTTTCCAAGCGCACAGTCAATCGACGAGCTTGCAAACGTGCAGCTTTCGATCCTTTCATTGCGAAGAGATCGAAAAGAACCGTCGGTAAACCGCACAAGTAAAATAGAGAAATGATGGGCCAAACCTTCTGGATGACAGCAGCCACGGATGTGGAGGGAGCGCATCTTGAGTGGAATGATGATACCAACTGACTCGTGTTCGACACCTTTTACGAGTGACGTTGCTCGAAGGCTTGTTCCGTACAGAACCGATGCAAGGATCTGCCCACACTTACCACGTGTTTGCTATTTCTCCATATCGTCACGCCCGTGATAAAGATAAAGCGGCTGAGCGAAGCTGACAAACCAGCGCGATCACTACATCAGAACCACGCCCCTTTTACGCCGAATCAAAATTGATCCGTAAGACTTTCTCCCCGAAACAAGCGACTAGTACCGCGCACAGAAACAATTATTGACTTATCGATGAAGGGGTAACAGTTCTTCCGCCTGCAAATAGAAATCAGTGCGCAAAAGGACTTTATGATCGATGTCGTCAACACTTCAGTTAGAGAACATGTAAAGCTAGCTATCTTGAGATATGTCAGAATTATTGCTATTGATTTCGGAAATATAGAAGTTGGTAGAAAAATATGCATTGGCGTATCAAATTGTATTCTCGATATCACTGTGCTGCGCCAAGACTGTGCGTTGAGCATGACAAATCCTCATAATTTCTGGACCCGGGGTCCACGGCTGCACGAAACTGACGGATTCTTGATCGCCGTCCTCCACGAGATTGTCCACGCCCTTGGAGGCTCGTAACCGATTTTTATCTTTACTTCTCTGCCTGGATCTCTCGATCTGCTCATTCTCTCGCCTCCCGGATGCCGGGTTTAAAAGGATCGCCGACCCGGGGACCAGCAGTCGAAGCTCCAACCGCTTCGGGATGGTGAGTATCTACAAATTGTAGACGTAGCTGAAAGGGATGGGGAAATTACCGTGGTGGTGCACAAGCTGTTTCTTTTTTCGTTCCGTTTGCACCTGCTCTCTGTCTCCACGCTTCTCAAACCTTTCTGGAGGTTAGAGAAACGAGAGAACAGTGGAGAGAGAGCAGGTACAAACGGAACGCAAATGGAACAGCTTGTTCACCACCACAATACGGTTATCTACAGTAGTGTCCACGAAGTTTAGGGAAATGTCTGAACATGCATTACACGTTTATAAACATTGCTCAATTGCAGAAGTTCGTTGTTCTTGCTGTCGCTCTCGTGGTTGCGGCTTCGGCCTTCAATGGAGGTACTGTATCCCGTCTTTCTCCTAAACATCACTACTATGCAGATCGCGTTATAGACCCCAAGCTGGCGAAGCTCCAAGGACAAGAGCTCGTTGACTACATCAACGCCCAGCCAGGACTCACCTTCAAGGTATACTGAAACTTGCGATCAAATTATTGATTTAAAAAATTCAAGCCACTTTCGATCTTGATTTCCGAAAATGCGCATAGTGAAAGCATGATTGTGGATTAACCTTTCCAGACCGAGCTGAACAAGCGTTTTGTTGGCATGTCGTTCGACCAGCGTAAGCGCATTATCGGCGGAGTCCTTCCCTCCTCCAACCACATAGCCGACACGCTCATCGTCGACAATAGGTATGTATCTGCAAATTTGCCAGAAGCGAAATGGTCATTCTTTAACCTCCCGCAATTTCAGCCACATCACCGCTGAAATCCCTGACAGCTTCGATGCGCGCACGCAGTGGGCCAACTGCCCCTCCATTGGAACCATCCGCGACCAGTCTCACTGCGGTTAGTGTCGTATCTACAGGACCTATCTATAAGCTTTAAGGGGTCTATCTACCGTATCCCAAACATTCGTTGCAGGAGGCTGCTGGGCCTTCGGAGCCGCTGAGGCCATGTCAGACCGTATCTGCATCGCGTCCGGAGGAAAGACCATCGTCAACATCTCCACATCCGACCTCCTGGGTTGCTGCGACAACTGCGGATTGGGGTACCGTAATCATGTCCTTCCCATTCGCAAACTGAAACATACCATAATAATGCAAACGTGATATGATCGCAAACTGATCTCCCATCCCGAACATACCGTATCTACAGATGCGGAGGTGGGGACCACTTATCCGCTTGGCGTTACTGGGTCACCGATGGCGTAGTCACTGGCTCCAACTTCGCCGACAAGGTTGGTTGGCAGTTTGATCGCGGAACCTTTGCCGAGATCTGCGGGGCTGATCGCAAACTGATTTCTTTCAGACCGGCTGCAAGCCCTACGAATTCCCCGAGTGCGAGCACCACATGGAAGGAGGACACTTCGGACAGGTTGGTATGGGATCTTTACCGTATCTACAAGTGTAGATGTAACTTAATGGGGCGTATCTGAAAGTGTAGATGCTTAAAGGGGGCGTGCATCTACAGATAACACTGACATGGACTCATTTATAGTGCAACGACCTCCCCAGCTACGATACCCCCGACTGCAAGAAGTCGTGCCAGGCCGGCTACGGCAAGACTTATGCCAACGACAAGTTCTACGGTAATTTATTTTACCGATACGGAGATTCCCGGCCGTAAAACAGCTGTAGAAATTGTGGACAAAATATTCCAAAATACAGACACAGGCGAAAGTGCTAGTGCACTTTTGCCTGTGTCTGCATATTAGAATATTTTGTCCACAATTTCCACAGCTGTTTTACGGACCGGAATCTTGCTCCTACTCCTTCTTTAAAGGAGACTATACAAATTCTTCCCCAGACCTGAGTATAGTTCTCTGCAGGAAGGTCCGCCTATGGAGTCGCCGCCACGGTCGCCGCGATCCAAAGGGAGATCATGACCTACGGACCCGTCGAGGCCGCCTTTGACGTCTACGAGGACTGGGAGCACTACAAGGGAGGAATCTACCAGGTGGCTACAGTTACGAAAGATCTTAATTATGAAGCTACCAAAAATTTGGCCCAATGCCAAGTTTTAAATAAATCACTCTGCAGTACACCGCCGGTCCGTACATGGGAGGACACGCTGTTCGTATTCTCGGATGGGGCGTCGAGAACGGAACTCCGTACTGGAACATCGCCAACTCCTGGAACGAAGACTGGGGAGAGTCTGGTGAGTACACATGTAGATGTATCTTAAAGAAGGAGTGGGAGCAATTTTGTAGCCACAGTGTGAGTGCACTTTCCCCATATGTCTACGTATTGAAATGTCTGCATTTCAATACGTAGACGTATGGGCAAATGCACTCCACTGTGGTTGGCACGGTGCCAAAAAAGTTGCTCCTACTCCTTCTTTAAAGAATAGGCTGGAACCTTTTGGCACGACTTCGAACTATTAGGCTGGATCATAAGTTATTAAAAGGTCGTTCTCTCCGTAGTAGACGTAACTTAAAGAAGCGTGGGAGCAACATGGAACTCTAATCAAACTCATGCCAACGTGCATTTTATTCACAATTTCCACAGATGTTTTACGGACACTGAAGTTAGCTCTTATTCCTTCTTTAAAGGAGGTTTTCTAATCAAAATGTCATTGCAGGCTATTTCCGCATGATCCGCGGAACGAATGACTGTGGCATCGAGAATCGCATCGTCGCTGGTCTGCCCAAGCTCTAAATACCGGATGTCCCTGAAATAAAGCCAGCTCGCTTACGCAAATGGGAAATCTTACAAGCATGCAATTTCAAACTCCGTGGTCAATTTTCTGCGATATTGGGCACAATGGCCACTGCTGTTTTACGGAACGGTACTTTCCTCCTACCCGTTCTTTAATGACGTCAGAGAGGAAAGTTCAAGAAGCTTCTGGAACATTCGATTGTCCTCATCATGGAAGGAGGGGGCGGAGCCGAATTGCCACTGGGCATAGAGGGGAATGGGAGGGAGGGACGCGGTGCGAATGTGCAAAGAAATTGCGCACCTCAAACTTGGGTAATTAAACAGGAGGCTGAGCTCATATCTCAATTACGAAGCCAGTGTGATTCAAACACGCCGGGGTTCACATGCGAACCCCGGCGCGTTGGTGTCGCAACAGTTTCATAATTGGCCAACTCTCGTAACGAGTTCGGGGAACTCGTGATACAAGAAAACTGTGTATGCTTTCTTTGCACGAAACTATGCCCGTTTCTTCCTAGATCATTTTTGCTAAATTTTCCAAAAGTTCAGGCCAACTTGCCGACGAGGGGGTGACAAGCTCTTTTTTTTGCTATGAGAGACCCCGCATACCGTCCCATCTACGAAGTAAATTGACTATGGTCATGGTGTGTACTTGGAAAAGGAGGGCCTGGGAATTCCCCGTATTGTAAGAAAAGTACAATAACCAGCAGACGAGTGGAGGGCGAGGAGCAAGCCCCCTCTAACCCACCAGGTTCCAAACATAAGTTAATCTCGATGCGTACAATTGCATTCGTGGCCAGAATGTCACCATTGATGCCGATTATGGAGGCACCAGGCGGGCCCCGCCGCCGGCGGAGGAACGACGGAATTTCGCCAGAATGTTAAAATCGAGAAGCTTCTGGAACATTCGGTGCCATTTAAAGAAGGAGTAGGAGTAACTTTTAAAAGTGAGATTACAGCATTAGCGGACATAGCTCGTTATTACGATCCATTTGCTACCATTCATTCCTACAATACTATTCTATCAGGAGATATGGCTCGTAGAAATTCGCCCATAAGGTACTGTAGCTTTGGGCAGTCTGGTCTGCGGGGCGGAATTGCGCCTTGGACAACCCTCCCCTTTCGGGTGGAGCAGTGGCAAACTGTCTGTCTACTGAGGGGAACGTTGCCAGCTCGATTCCGCAAATGGGAAATCTTCCAAGCGTGCAATTTCAAACTCCGTGTTACCGTAGTCAATTTTCTGCGATATTGGGCACAATGGCCAATGCTGTTTTACGGAACGGAACTTTCCTCATACCCGTTCTTTAATGACGTCAGAAAGGAAAGTTCTAGAAGCTTCTGGAACATTCGATGGTCCCCGAGCCGAATTGCCACTGGGCATAGAGGGGAATGGGAGGAGGGACGCGGTGCGAATGTGCAAAGAAATTGCGCACCTCAAACTTGGGTAATTAAACCGGAGGCTGAGCTCATATCTCAATTACGAAGCCAGTGTGATTCAAACACGCCGGGGTTCACATGCGAACCCCGGCGCGTTGGTGTCGCAACAGTTTCATAATTGGCCAACTCTCGTAACGAGTTCGGGGAACTCGTGATACAAGAAAACTGCGTATGCTTTCTTTGCACGAAACTATGCCCGTTTCTTCCTAGATCATTTTTGCTAAATTTTCCAAAAGTTCAGGCCAACTTGCCGACGAGGGGGTGACAAGCTCC
>JACMIG010001211.1:0-22045 GCA_014805385.1 Levipalatum texanum
GGCACAAGAAATCACAGGAGCAAGCCTGCCAAGTTTCACGAGTTTAGCTCATTCTGCACGGAAGATACAGCGAGTTTTGTGAGGCATCTGACGCGTCCGGATCGGAACCTCGCCAACACATGGTATCCTAAATTATAAGGTAGAGTAATGCTGGTGACATTTTATGAAAGAATAGGTGAAGATTGCTCATAATAGGCCATTTCCAGTTAAATTCAGGCATGTTTGGGGCACGTTTTCGGTCAAAGTTTAAATATGATTGCCGATTCGGACGCGTCAGACGCCTCACAAAACTCGCTGTATCTTCCGTGCAGAATGAGCTAAACTCGTGAAACTTGGCAGGCTTGCTCCTGTGATTTCTTGTGCCAGTTTGGCATATAAGGCACATTTTGTCATAAAGTGTCCACGATTTTGAGGCGACACCAAAATGAGGTTCCACTGGAAAGCGAATTTCGACATAGTGCCCTAAATGGAACTTTTTAGTGTTGGAAAATAAACAGTCTCCGAAGTGAATAATTTTGATACCCTGTTTACTGCGATTCGATGTATCGGCCATTTGATACAGAATTTAACAGAAAATGAGTGGCAATCTTTGAGCACTTGATACAAATAAAGGAAATTTTTCCCGAACCTGGCATGATTCGAATATGTTCCCATAAGGTTGATGTATAAGTTGATTTTTTGGTTTTTTAATCTGATTCGTTTCCTGGGTGTGGGGTAAAAATCAAAAAGTTGAGAAAAGTTGCATTTTTGAAATATCGATCAATAATAGCCAGGCGATGTAGGGGCTCCATGCAACTGTCAGGCGTGTAGGCCTTGAGTTAGTCTACCATATCCTTTTTACCCGCCTTGATTTTATGGACGCAGTCAAAAGTTATGAATCGCGCAAAAAGTGCCCGGATACTTTTGTCGGGTAGTGTATTTTGATAATTAGGAATTAAGATTTTTCAAAGCTGCTGTCCAGGCCCCGGAAGCCAGTGATCAGCGCACGCAATCCAAATGAGGCAATCACGGCATCTTCCAGTTTCGTGAAAGAAGAACCAAAGAGTTCTCTCCTGCTCAAGTAACCCCATTCTGTCATTGAAACCTACAAGTCCATCGGCAACACCGAGTTCGACATCCTGTACAAGGGAAGAATAGCTGTTTTTCAAGATAATGCCATTCAAAATAATTTAAGAGTTCTATATGGGGAAGATAAGATAATTACGTTGCTGATTTTTGTCAGCCATATTAGGGACATGTGCCATTTTCTCATTTTGAAGGCGCCTTTCAGAGCTGTAATTGGTTTTCAACACCGTCAATTATATCTTTTCTCATCGCGTTTTGCCATTTGCAGATGTCGGATCTTCGGCGCTGCGCACAAATCAGAGGCGGGCCCTGAAAGGTCGGATGGACTAAGGTGACCAATTCCCTGCAGACTCCCACGGGAATCAAGGGCAAGTCCTCCAGTGCAAAGGAGCCATAAATTGCTCATGTGCGTAGTGCAACACGAGAGGTGCAACTAGAAAAGGGAGCATAGATCTCCAACATTCATTCCACAGGGATTAGCGTCTCGCTGCTGTTTTCCCCTCGCGTAATGAAACGTGTGTCTTCGGGAACAACGTTTTATTCCACCCGTTTTTCCGCTTCTTACACTTCCAATGATTCAGTCGTTCTCGAGTGCATGGTAGTGGCTTCTTCGAGATGCGCATTAGAGATGCGACGTGTCAGCGATTACTTCCAATTCCTGGAAAAGGGAAGCCCCGATTGCAACGGATGTCTTGGTGGCTAGAGACTATTCGAGTCTCAGGAGATCATTCTGTTCCGTGGCTTCGCTGTCGTTTCGGTGGCGCAATCCGCGTAATGCAGGTGGCATTAGCCGTAATCAACACTGGACGAGTGCATTGGAACTCCGCTGCCGCTCATTGGGCGCCATGATCTTTTGACACGCCCCGTCCACTTCCCAGAGGGAGAGGGAGAATAATTCATACTTGCCACGACTCTCCTCTACCTATTCACAGTCTCTGCTTCTTCCCGCTGCCTGAACCTTGAGCTCGTTCCCCCATGTTGGCCTCGTGTTACAATTTGTCGTCGCTATTTCCGAGATGTAGGCGTATTTGATTTCATTGCAGATTGTGGGAGACGAAGCACATTTCGGTCCAAATAACGCGGCCAGTCATGGACAGGACTCCCGGATTATCGGTGAGATCAAATCAGATATTGAGATCAACCTTGCTGTTGTCTCAGCCGGAAAATCTGCCGTCAGTCTCATGTGATGGGGAAGAAGAGATGAAGCTACAAAGTAGTCAGTCTTATGAGGAGCACCTGCAAACACCGGTTGTTCCTCCCGCCCAGACTCCAATCTTCATTCCCAACGGGAACGAGCCATTGATGTCAGTTGCCCCTTCGATGCCATCTACAATCAGAGGCCAATTCAGGCAGACTGTCGTGGCTGCCGATGGCAGCACCCCCACGATTGCCCGATTGAGCTCAGCCTACAGGTTCCATGTTCCCAGAACGATTCTATACTGTTTTTCAGAATGTTCTGCCAAGTTCGCAGCTCGTCAGAGCTCAGTCTACGAGGCTCGATATCCGAAGAAAGAATGCCGGGATACGGCCTGGTCAGCAAAAACAAAACCAAGTGGATTTCGATTACGTATTCCAGCCGCTGTTGCCGGCCACGTACGAATCCATAAACCAGGCCACTCACGTCCTCATTCACGCCTTATTCGACTTCATATCCACTGCTTTCGAAGGGGTCTCAACTCTCTCGGGCGCTCATAAGGTTTCCTCTCCCCTAAGATCATGGACGATTCTGTGATACAGTGGCTGATAGTCAAGAACTGCATCTTCCCCTTCACTTACTACGAGAACGTCTACCGAGGAGTTCGCGACTTTCCCCATGACAACATGATGTGTGTTCTTGTGTGACTTGACGCCCGACTAATTTTTCCCGCGTGACTGGAATAATCTAACTGGAACACAGGGGCTACGCGGGAATGACTAGCTACGTCGATGGGAATCGGCTGGAGGAACACGTCAGAGACGCCCCCGATGACGTTAACAAGGAACTTGGCATCGAGTCAGTGTTCCCGAAATAGACTGGAATCAAAATGTGCCGACATAGGTATCACAGTATATCAAAAGGCTTCTTGCGCTATTCAGAGAAAGAGACACACAGAAAGATCAGGAACGAACAGTCCTACAGGAATGCAAACGAGATGGTCTTGGGACTTTCATTATTTTCATTTGTTTTAGGATCTCAAA
Source organism: Levipalatum texanum (assembly GCA_014805385.1). Classification (NCBI taxonomy): domain Eukaryota; kingdom Metazoa; phylum Nematoda; class Chromadorea; order Rhabditida; family Diplogasteridae; genus Levipalatum; species Levipalatum texanum. The sequence continues at coordinate 3,244 of JACMIG010001211.1, forward strand.
GCAGTTAATGAAGGCCGATATTGCAAACTGCCGGGATGAGTTGAAGGCCAAGCCAATCGACGAGGTCGAGTTCATCGTCGGAATCGGACTCGTTATCTTCAACATCAGTCAGTTATTATCTTCTCCGGTCTCGAAAACATGCCATCTCAATGCCACAAGTCCCTGGCATAATAACATGGAATCCACATGCTCAGAATAGATATCTTGTTATTCAGGCGGCGCTGAAGTTCCTGAAGTTATTCAAGCTATTTCCAATACGGCGAAGGAGGCACTGTTGCACGAGCTAGGGATTTATTACAGGCTTGTTTATTTCTCCGAAAATGGTTCATTAAACAATTGCAGAGAGAAAGACATAGCGCACACGACGGCCGAGAGGATCGGTAATCTCATATTCCACATCGTCCGCATACAGGTATCTATATTACTGCACTATCTTGCTTCAAGAACGTTGTATCCTGCTCAGAAAACGGCGCAGAAAGTAATGGAGTCGCTGCACCTCATGAAGGTACTCAACGCATGCGAGGACAGCATTTTGGCCATGAATATCATCGGCGAACGGGAACCACAGGAATAGAACTTCTGTCTATTCCATTGTGATCTCAGTCGTTGTTTTCTTCTCCTCAATACTTCTTCTACAACTCTTAGCCCACTTTCAATAAACATAATCGAACATGGCGTGTGACATTTGAGAAATGTTTCCGCGTTTGTTATGGTTATATTGTAGATCCGAAATCATGATTTTGTTGATGGTCCAGAATAATTTCTGGGAATGTTTCATACATTTCCGGAAGACATTTTAGAGAAAAGAACCCGAAAAATAATCACATGGTAAAGCAGAATTATAACAGGAGCGAAATAACCGAGAATCTTTTTGTCCCTGAATACGAGAACCCAGATTCAATAAAGTTGTTGTACTCGCAAACACTCGGAAAATTTTTCTCTACTATGAGCTGGTCTGATTTCAAGCCAATGGGAGATGGAGATGTCTGATTTCAAGCCAATGGGAGATGGAGATACTAGTTGATAGTTGTGTGGGTTGTAGGAACTGGTCACCCAAGACGTGCTTTACCGATAGGACGCTACTAAATGAGAGAGGAGAATTGCTTGAAGTGATAACGGCTGTTCTCTCGTACTCCCTGACAGCTGAAGAAGTATTTCATAATCCATACAAATGAGATAATGATGATGTCCTTTATCGTTTCTACATCATGCCACGTCAAGAGTTGGCGGGGCACGGCTGCTAAGGTTTACTGAAAACTGACTATAGTAATCCACGAATGAGACTAGTTGTGGGTTCAGGGGAGATCGATGGAGTCAGTGCTGTTGGCAGCAGACTCCATTGCCAGCTGTTCGTAGGAGATGAAGATAGCGGAAGGACGGCCTGCCGCGATCGGAACGAGGAAGTGCGAGCGATAGAGCTCCTGTTCCTGGTTTATCAGCCATTCGTAGGTCCTCCTCATCTCTGCGTTGAGCCTCCACGGATAAACTTTCTTCATGCCGGCCTTGAAGCTGCGCGAGAGTTTGCATTGCATGCAGTGGCGATCAGCTGCTGAAATAATAATGCTAGATGATCCACGATAAGTGTTCATACGGTAGTGTTGAGGAAAGCGGCAGCTGCGGTTCTTGTGGCATTTCTGTTGCGCCCAGTTGAGCATTTTGAAGTTGTCGATGCACTCGCTGCAATAGACCGATAACCATGTTCAACTAGTAGACCCACCGACAGTAATTGTATGCGGACCCGATTTTCAGTCTGAAGCAGACTGAGCAAATCGTCACCTTAACAGTAGCCATAGCTAATGAATTCTCGGACGCATACCGGAATTGAGACTACCGAATTACGATCGCGAAAGAATTCATCTTACAATTCGATATTATTGTGAATTAAGGGTGGGTTTGGCTTACTTTGTTGAAGGATGAGGTAGTATACAATTTGCTGTTCCAGTGTCATTGGCAGCATTGCTTGCAGATGGAAGCTCGCAGTTGAGGAGCTGCGAAGTGAGGAAGAAAACGACTGGAAGAGGGGGAGAACGAAATCTTATCTTGTCTCGGCTTTTTCTTTCGACCATTCAAGGAATCAGTACAGTCTGCGTCTCCGTGTTCTCTACTGTTCCTCCCTTCTGTGATAACAATACATTCGAGGACAACAGCCATTAGCGATCGATGCCTCCCTAAATGAAGCCATGATAAGGAAGAGAAAAGGAATATGAAATTCACGGGCAACAAGGCGTATTTCAGCCTTCGCGGCTGCTACGATCTATGAAATGCATCAAGTAATTAATTTATTCATAAGCATCGTCCATGGAACGGCAATGACCACACGCCAGGACAATGGCGAAAGAATTACAGTGCAATAGCCGGTCATAATAGGCTCATATTCAATGATTCTGTGTGAAACTCGAGAAATACTAAATATTTCAAGACAGAATATCTTCTTGTGCTATTGAAGTTTCACTTGATGGTTCACACGTTCACGACCTTTTATTGTAAACGCGTTTATCTTAACCCGCCACGAGAAGTTCTCTTAATTATCTGAATCGTTCACAGGTAATTCGAGGCTTCGGCTCTGTGACAGTTCACGGGTCCCAACGAAATTTCCGGGTCCCATGAAAGTTTGCAGATGCCAAGAAAGTCTACTAGTCAGAAGAAGGAGGGGTGATCGTAGATGTGTTGGAAGGGACTGCGTTCGTCCCAGTGTCCTCACAATCAGAAGTAGAGGAGGTAACGGAGCTTGTCTTGAAGGAGGTCAAGACGTTCGTATCCGAGGTTGCTGTAAACTTAGTGGCGGTCACGACTTTCGTTTCGCCTTTGTTCACAGAAATGTAGGTTCGTCACGGGCATGTATTCGGGCGCGTGCGAGACGAGCGCTTTCACCTCCTCCACTTCTGGCATTACCTCGGAGATGACGGCACCACCTCCAAGACGAACGTCGTTACCTCCAGCAGTGTGGGACTACATTCCAGGCAAAGAGCCATGACCTCCAGCAGATTTCAGACCACATCCGAGACAAGCGCCGTAATCTCCATATGGCCTACGGCCACCGCCAGGACTTTTCTAATGAATTTCAAACGGTACACAGGCCATAATTTGGTTGGTTTGTCGTCAAGATGTGGCATCGTTGTGGTCATGGACAACACTTCATTAACTCCTGCTCCACGAGCAAAACGACATGGCACAAAATTCTGTTTGATTCCTTCATTCTGAGCGTGAGGAGAGAAAAGGGATAGTTCGATTATCGTCACAAGTCCATGCCGCGAGATCAGGAAGTCTAGTCCCTCGACAATCCCCATGCGTCACAGTCATGAATCCATTCGCAAGTATCCTGGAGTCGTGACGTATCGAGATCGATGGGAAGACTCATCGCCTTGGCATCATTGCATCGCCGCCTTTCATTACAGGGCACTGCCAACTCAGCAATCGCAGCCACTCCTTCGTCCCGTGGCTCCGATTTTGTGCGCTCTCACACAATTCCTCCTTATCACCTGACGGCAGAGGCTCCAGAGTCCACTCGATAGTCTTTCGTTTCCGACGGCCACGGCTCTGTTTCGATCTATTTCAAAAGCAGTCGTCGAGTTGCGTAGAAATTAAGCCTTCCTCGGATTTGTTATCGAGCTGTCCATGTTATCCAGTTACTAGGTGGCGCGTTCTGATATAATGGAATCCATGGTTGCTTGAACTGTTCTCCTCATCATAGACGACTCAAAATATTGCTTAGATGTCCAAATCAGCCAGATCTCGGCTATGCAGCTTAATGTCGCTAGCTTCGTTGCGAGTCTCTGATAAGCCTCCACTGCCGGTTGTTATGCTCTCCCTCCTCTCGTATATCTGGCCCTTCCCTGACGTGGCCACTATCTCCCTCCTTCTTCCCCTGTCTTCTTCTCTTCCACGGACTCCAGCCCTATATTGTAACGCATTCCTCGCATTGCAGGCATTCCCTCGAACGAGCGCGGTGAATCATGACGGACGTCCAGGAAGGTGAGGAGGATTACTGTAGATGGATGAACTGAGGTGGTTGAGATATCATGGCGCTTGTCTTCGGGGGAGGCGCAACTGTGGGCACGACGGAGGTCTCCACCACCCTCACCACCAGCCACTCCGAGTCCCATGTCGAGAGTGTAACTGTAACTAAGGTGAAGCGAATCTGTTACTTGAACTGAAACACATTTTAGGTGGTTGAGACGCACGTCGAGAGCAATTCCTCGGAATTCCACTCAGAGCATCATGAGGAGAAGGTAGCATCCTTGTCTTTCTTTGACAACGTCGTTGTTTCAGGCCTTCCACGAAGAGCACCACGCTCATCACGAGGAGAAGATCGTGAGTGATGATGATGAAGTGAGTGAGTATAAAGACGGAATTGTAGGACAACTACGATACTCTCATGACGGAACTCACGGGAATCGGCAGTGGAGCCGTCATCGGACTCGGACACACCGATGGACACGCTGTTTGTTTATGTTCATTTAAAGCTGAATCACAGAATATATTTATCGATTTATCGATTCCTATTGAACACTAATTTAGATGCACGGCAGCAAGATGTCGCTTAAGAGCCTCGCGGAGTCTCACCATGATGAGAACCACAACGAGGCTGCTCCCATTGGACTCGGGGTGAACTTCCCTTTACTTCCTCCCCGACCACACCGATTCACATTCCCTCCGTGTATCATCTTCAACATGGCACACTCACCGCGTAATAGACCCTTCTTTTGTGTTTGAGTCCTCGTTCTCTCTCTGCTATCATAGTCGGCAAGTTTGCCTAAGCGTGAGTTGCCCTCGCGTCTTCCCGTTGTCCTCACTTACAATGGGAGCAAAGCAGTCGAAGAAGGCGCCGCGACAACGTCCAATGGAGGCAGCGCCCGTCTACGAGACGCCCCCACTCGAGGCGACCATCGATCCAGAGGAGAACCAGTCACCCTCACCTCCTCCGGAATATCAACACGAAGAACCAAGTTCTCCAGTTCACGAAGAGCCTGAATCTCCAGCAGTTCCTGTCCCCCCAGTAGAGCAACAGGAGGAAGAGCATCTAGAAGAGGTCTTTCCTTGCAGTCGCACTGTCCTCATTGCGATCACCTTTTGCAGCATCCAATTGTGTGCTACTAAAGCGAATGTCCTTCTTTAGGTCAGCCTCTCCGAGTCGGTGGAGCACCGTCCGGAGTCGCGGATGTCTCGTCTCTCGCAGGCAACGGACTTCTCCAACGCAGGCCACGCAGGAGCCTACCAGTTCGGGGAGGGAGCCAGTGTCGCGGCTGCTGAGGTGTACTCTTTGGAGTGACAGAAGGTGAATTCGTTCAGGTGGCCTCTACGATCTCGGACGACGACACTGAACGGGCATTCCCCCTGAAGACGCCCGCCCACGACAACCTCATCGCCGAGTTCAAGGCACTCCACCAGGTAGAACAACGGGGAGATCTAGCGGAATATATCGATTTGAGGTGGCCCCATCGGAGACGCCGACGACCATCACCCGTCGCAGCACTTACATCGAAGAGGTTCGCATAACGATTTGCATTCCTTGAAACTGATTCATCTCTCTACGGGTGGCCGTATCGAAACTCAAGTTCACTTCCTGTTCTTATTTCTGATCCGTACTTGCGTGTCGCTTGGCTCCATCTTTTCATGCTAACACACATTCCTTGGGCTTACGACACAGTACCCGCCGTCCGGAACACAACTCAGAGACTCGATAATGATAGACTTGAAACGTAAAAGAGGATTGTGGAGCGATCTAGAATCATGCTGATGTACTCAATCGATTAGGATGACTCCGGATTTGTAACGGGGGAGGGCTGTCAGAAGGGGATGATAAAAACTGTTTGAAGATGACGATCGGCGACTCGGAGCACCCCGATCCGATTGAGATCGACCGCGAACACGAGCTCGAGAGGCTGCGAGCCGAGAAGCTGAGGGTAGAGGAGCTCAAGAAAGTACTCCATGAGCAGCAGGAAGTGAGCATTCCATCACAAAGAGCAGCAATGGATTACCACTGATACCCACTTAATCCCCGTTCGACCACAGTTCAGCCCCAATCTTAATTGAGTAGTGTGTTGCACGTGATGGCACAGTCTTTGCATGGGATGACGCGGGCTCCTCGGCCCTTTTTGCTCGCCTTCTCCATTCCCTTCGGGGCCTTATCAGCGATAGTCATCGCAGGGCTGTAATCCCGTGTGCAACGACGACAGAGAATGGATGGGGAGAGATAAAACAAGGCGGGGATGCGCATTGCGGGGATCGAAGAGATGCAAATTGGCAAAGGATGTAGTTCGTATACGGCTCACCAAGAAATCGAATGCGGAGTATAGGACAATTAAGTTTCAAGAGAGAGAGAGTGAAAGCGTATCGTTGCACGGTTTAGAATTTGTCATGACTGACCATCCCTACACATCCCCCTGCCTGGAGAGTGTTATAGCTTTTCAACCTCCACAGCTTTCTTCAAAAACGTGAGGCAAATTTCCGAAAGAGGGTCATAAGTGAGTGGATGTGACATTTCCCTTCAGGCGGAGGCGGCAAAGAGGAAGCAGCAGGAGCTCGACCTGGACGACTACGACTACGAGTCGGACGACGGCGGCGTTGTCACTGTCTCTTCTACTCATTACGCATTCGACGACCCCGATCAGGTGCCTCCCGCCCTTCTGTGTATAATCTTCAAAGTGACCGGAAGTCCCTACGAACCATGCGTCGGTCCCTTGTTTGTTCCCGCGCACATTGTACTCCCCAATGCCCTTTCGACGCAGCCTCTCGTCATGCCCTCCAGTTCCTGTCATACTCGATCATTCGATGACATTGGTTCATTCTTATCGGTTTCTCTCCTTGCCTCTTTACTCTCATCGGGGACTGCTCAGATTAAGCCCCTCCGTCCATTCGTCATCGCCTCTGCCTCTCCCCCTCCCCTGCTGCAAGGCAGTGATAACTCGGATGCGAGCGCCTAACCCTTTTCAGTACCCTTAGCAGTATAGCGCGCGTTCCCCCCTTTATGTCACACCTCAAAGGCTGTCACTGCAGATCGATCGGTTCGAGGCCCCGATCGGTCAGAAGACGACTAAGAGAGACTCCCTCGACCTCTACGGCGTCGAAACCGTGCACAGGCTCGGAAACGTGAGCATACCCTGATTTCGTCCATGGGGAACGTGGTTCAGGTCCTCAAGTCGTTCCCGGCTCCTGCTCCGGAGCACGAAGAGAGCGAGTTCGAGACCGCCGAATACGCGGACTCCTGCGTATCGAGGAAGGACTCGGAGATGCGATTGGCCGCTGCAGCTGAGGTTGTCTCTTTTTTCTAATGCATACGAAATTGTTATAATCAGTTTGTAATGCAATGGTGTTCAGCCCATGATGACTCCTCTGAACGTGGATCCCGTTCCGGCCATCCTGCACGATTCCGTGTTCATGTCCCCTTCGTCTCCTCCTCTCTCCCCTCCTCCTCCACCTCCGCCCCTCGAGGTAAACAATTTCCACGCGCTGAAAACTCGAGAGAATCTCTTAGAAGGCGGACTCGCAACAATCTCCGCGTTGGCAATGGGGTGTGTCCTCATAGTAGTGATAAGAGAGGGTAGTGGAAACAGTCAGAAAGATGCCTCGTTGTACGCGCCATCCACAAATATACCCTCTTCAACTGTTCCCCCACGTTATCAAAAAGGATGAGGATGTTTGCTGTACAAAAACTGTCTGACACATGATTTGACAGCCTGACAAACATGTGGTCGACGAGTCAGAAAGGGGGGCAAAGTAGCATTCCGGAGCAGGAATGGGGTCTCGCAATGATTCCGTCGAGCACATTCCAATCCAGACGGAAAACAAATTCATTCCATAGTGTTGGCCAATCACGAATCTGTTCCAGGACTACGAAGATCACGAGCACGACTCGATCGGACACGGTGCAGAGGTCATAACACTGCTCTTTATTGTCTCCCCTCGCTGTCTGCGCCTCTCCTCTCTCTCACACTGTTTTCTATCCAAGTTGATCTTCAGGTCCTGTACACTCATCCCCCTGCACTCGGTCTCGGGGCGATGCCGTTCAAGTCGATGCGCCACGACGACTACTCCAGGAACCAGTCCTTCCTCCAGGTTACTTTCCTTAGAAATGGGATGACCCCTGCCTCTTACAGGGACTGCCGACTGACTCGCGTGGAAACACCTACGTGCCCCGCGCCCAGGGACCCCGCATTCGCCAGTCCATCAAGGCTGTCTACATTGAGACCGACGAGGATGCCGTCGAGCACGAGTAAGCTCTATTCCGAATGTAAGCTTACGTGTAACTCAACAGGGCTCCTCCCCCAGTGATCGGTCTGGCTCGCCCTCACCTTGCAAGCCCCGTCCACGAGGAGCACCACCATCACCACCACGTCGAGGAACACCACGATGACCACTACCACCACGTCGAGGTGGACAGCCACCACGAGCACCACGACCACGATGACTACGAGGACAAGGCCCCAGCCCTCCCCCATCGCGAGGCACCTCCTCTCTCCCACACCACCAGTGTCACCTCCATCGGAGCGGGAGCCCAGCCGGTTGAACGTCGTCCCACCTCGGACTCCGTCTACAGCCGGGTTAGTGAATGACGAGTTAATGAGTCATCTATCAATCAGGATGCTCTTGATAGGGTTGCCTCAACACCAAATATTTAGTCATTCCTGTCATGTCTTTGCAGCAGTCGGACGTTTACATTCGCACCGCGGCCGTGGAGTCGATCGTGTCGCCCGCCATGGAGGAACTCAAGGTTGATGCCACAGAATATGAACATAATGTAAGGGAATTCCAGGAGGACCTCCGCTTCACCTCGGGTGTCCGCGACAAGCGCGCTCTCTTCGAGAACCTCGACCACCAGGGACGTGCTGATTCGCATGGACCCCCGCCCCCGCGATCCCTCTACAACGACCTCCTGAAGCTGGAGGAAGAACTGAAGCACGAGCACGTCGTCGACTCCCACCGCCACCATCACCATCACCACGAGGAACATCATGAGGTGGCCCCCGTCATTGGCCTCGCTCGTCCCCTCCACCACGAGGAGGCTCCCGTCATCGGCCTGGCCCGTCCTCACCTCGCCTCGGAGTCCCACCACTCCACGGTGTCGGGCCCCGTCGTCGGAGGCATCGGCCTCCACGACGTCAGCCACAGAGACAGCGTTGCCTCGGCTGTGGAATACCATGTGAGATAAAGAATAACAACAACGAACACAATGTGCATTCAGGCCCCGTCCCACCACGACAGCGTCCACTCGGTTGTCAGCAGCCACCACCACGAGGTTTCTTGCATCTTTATTCTTTCTAGCCTTTCTCTGCAGGCCCCGCCGTCCCACCACACCAGCCACCACAGCGTTGCCTCCTCCAAGTCTGGCCACCACCACGGCTCTGCTCAGGTTTATCTGATTATACATTTTGGAGTATTTTATTTTTCAGGCCCTGAGCGCCAGCAAGCGCAGCGTCAACTCTCATCAATCTCATCAGTCGCACCACTCCCACAACTCCCACCACTCCCACCACTCCAACAACTCTCATCATTTTCACCACTCCTCCCACCGTCACCACGACGACTACAGGGTACTCCTACTCCTTCACTGATTCCATAGGCTATTTGACGGACTGAGGCCAGAAACTAACGAGCGCTCTCTTGCCTTCATCGAGTCGGCGCAATCAGTTGTCTATAGCCGTCTCGATTCTCGTCTTTCCTGTAGTCGCTTGTCTTGAAGAGTCAAAGGAAACAAGCGCAATGGGATGGGGAAGTGCCCACACTCAAGCGCTCTCCTCTGACAGGCCCACTGATAAGAACCCTTGTTCTGAGTATAGAAGGGGATCGGCATACGAAAGACACTCAATATGACTACACCGATGAACGTCATAAATGGGACTGTCTGGATGGAACGAGTCTGATGCAACTATAAGTAAAAGTATTCTACAGGGACCGACTGGCCATCGCGACAGCATCACTTCCCACAAGACTGCCCCGATCGGTGGCTTCACTCACGTTACTCGTAATGAGCACAGCCATTCCGTCGCCCAGGTCGACTACAAGGGACCCGAGCCGGCCTTCGAGAAGCCGCCCGTTGACCCCTTCGACCCTACCCATGACAACAAGTCGTCGAGGAGCACCACCCTCACTGTGAGATACGATACAACTCGAGATCACTGGTTTCTTTTCAGCTGGTCGAGGACGATGTTCGCTCCCGTGGATCAACTCTCTCGGAAGCTAAGGTCAACGGACACGCCAACGTCGAGCACCACGGTATCTCCGTCCACCACCACGAGCACCACCAGCACACCACGGTAACTTCATCAGCATCACTAAGGGGTAGATGGAAGTCGCCTGTAGGTGCACCATCACCATCATCATATTGAGGACATCTACATCGAAGACGGATTCGTCTACATCTCGCCGACCACTGGGGTAGTTTATTTTAGAATGGAGTTGGATCAACGGAGTGTTGTAGCGCCCGATCACGGTGACGGAGAGGAACAGCCTCAACCTCCACGCCCTCCAGCTCCTCAAGCCGGAGAAGTACCACCCTCACTCTTCTTCGGTAATCCACCAACGCCCCCCTCAGCATGGCCCCATTTTGCATGAGTGTGCTCATTTTGATTGCTGCTTTGCATGAAAATAAATGCATTTGCAGCATCTCAACTCCACGACTTCCCTCCATCATCATGAGGTGATTTTAAACTATCGAATCATCTTAAACGCTATTACAGCACGAGGTCGCTCCCGTCGTCCACGAGGTCCACGAGCACCACCACCACCATCACCACCACCACGAGGAGATCCCCGACCACCAGCTGCCGGTCACTGCCCTCCTCGGAAAGTTCGGTGGAGGCAACAAGAAGGCCTACACGCGCAGCGAGGTCAGCATCATTATCCCTCCACAAGCTATTCTTTACTTCCAGGCCGATCTCCGCCGCCTCCGCGATGAGGAAGAAGAAGCCGTGGCCGCGATTCGCGCTGCCGCTGGATCCAACCACACCTCCCACACGACCCTCTCTCATGCCCCCTCCCAGACCAGTCTCATCCACCACGACGGCCACCACTCCCTCTCCCACCATGGATCGACTCTCCTCCCGGCCCACCACCAGTCGACCCACTCCGTCCTCACTCAGCCTCCCATCGCCCGTGCCGAGTCCAAGAACTCCGTCGCCCCCTCCCACCACCACTCCAACCACTCCCTCGTCCACACTGCTCCGTCCCATCATGATTCCAAGGTCTCTCTGGTCCACACGGCCCCTTCTCACCACGACTCAAAGGTCTCGCTGACCCACCACCACGATGAGAATCACTCTGTGACCGGATACCACCACTCGGTGGTCGACCACCACGCCTCCTACAACTCTCTGGCAGAGGTTCTGGCTCATGCGGAGTCGAAGGAGTCGGTGCATCATGTGGCCAGTTATGCGGCCCCTCCTTCCCACCACCACTCGACTTCCACTCTCACCCACGGACAGTCGAACGCCTCCCTCGCCCACGTCGACGTCCTTCCTCCCGTTCTCGACTCCCATGCTCCTGCCCACTTCCACCAGGGACTCGCCCACGGGCAGTCCAAGCAGTCCCTGGCTGCATCCCACCATGCCTCCAACCGCAGCCTGGCCTCCAATCGCCCGAGACTTGACAACGACCAGATCTCCGCCTGCTCGGCTGATGTCAGTGCTTGCATCCCTTTGCAGTGGCTGAGGTTTTGAATGGCCCTTTTGGCTATTTTTTCATTTGCTTACAGCATGACGTTTGGCATGATATTATTCAGCCGTGATATTCGGTGTTGGCATCATTTGGAGTAGTTAATTCAGCCGTCGGAGCGTCCGATCCCTGCTCACCGTGCCTCCATCTCCACCGTCGTCACCACCAACTCGGTTCGCGCCGCCCGTGTCGCAGCCCGCCCCAATCCCTTCGCTCCCGGTATGAATCATCTGTCCCCTCTTAATCTGAGCCCATTGATTTCAGTACCTCTGCCCTCGGAGCAGACGGAGGTCGCCCCCGGCTACACACACAATCCGATGACGTCCAAGACCCTCCAAGGCGTCTACGAGGAGGCCAACTACCCTAACAAGTTCACCTCCGTCCGCGTCGTCCGCAACGTGCGCAACTTCGTCAAGACGTGGGGCAGCAAGGACTTCACTCCTCCTCCCCGCTCTCCGATGTCTCCCACTCTCGCCATCTGGAATGAACCCGCCCCCGCTGGATTCGACTCTGTACTCCCCTCCCTCTCCCTATCTAACATCTATACAGCGCCGTGACTCGGTGAACTCGACGCTCTCCCGCACTGTGGAGCGACCCCCGAAGGCCGTTCAGGAGGTCCTCGAGACCTACAAAGCAGAGGCTCAGGAGGTGTACCACTGGAGAATGACAGGGGTCTGATGCATTTGCAGGAGCACGAGCACCACCACCACCACGAGCACAACGACCGCCCCGTCCTCATGCCAATCAAGGAGCGCCGTGCCATGTGAGTACTGTAGGATTGGGCAGCGGCCCGCCTCAGTGGAGTAGAAGAGAGACTTCCTTCAGGTACGAGCACGCCAATCACCACCACGACAAGCAGGGCCTCCCTCCCATGGTCGACCTCCTGGCTTAGACCTACAAGATCGGACTTTCATTATCACAATGCCATCGCATCGACGTGTGCATTCATCTTTCCAAAGCTACATGTTTCTCTTTCCTAAATAAGACTTGTCCATAGCAGTAAAGATACAGTTCATTATATCTATTCTCCTTATCATATCCTGTAGATGTAGTCGGAATCAACAAGTACTCATTGGTCTATATAATAGTTAATAAGGCTAGCTAATACTATATTTTAATTATTACTCTCCATTTCATACACGATTCTTAGCCGCTAATCCATGTCTAATAAGAGTAGATGGGGATGATTGGGAGCCACAAAAGTAGGTGTCTGTAACACTGATCTTGTGTGAGGTTCAATGGATAGATTCGATGAGTTCCATGTAGATTTTGTCGATAAAGTAGCCAGGATACAAAATGCTTTAGGAGAGCCCCGTTCTCCACTCTTCTTGTTCCTTCGTAGTAATAGTTAAAGGCTTCAGTAGTGTTCGGATGGGCGGTCATTTACTACTGGCTGCTTGGCATGCATGTTATTGCATCCACAGGTAATTCCTCACTCTCGGGCCTGGAGGCGCAAACAACGGATGGCCATTGCAATGCGCCATTAGCGCGTAGTAGTGAAGCGAGGGTGGAGGGGAGGAGGGAAGTGGTGTAGTCAGCTGGAGGAGCACAGTCTCATGCTTTACTGCCCTCGCAACAACTCTTAATTGCTTGAATGGAGATGGAAAGCTTCAGTGGACACGTGCACGATCGCAGGCAACTTGGAGAATATTTTGTAGAGTCGAAATAATGGCATATTGCTTGTTTACTATAGGAAGTGTAGCAGTGACAGGCGGGTGGGGGTGGATGATGGCGGGAGCACTGGAAGCAGTCCACTGGCAGCTGTTATCTCCAATGGCTACATCTCCCTCGCTCCTCCCCTCAATGACCACTACTACAAAACAATACTAAGCAGGCATTCCGGGCCTGTTCGAATGGGAGGGGCGGGCCCCCGCTGCACAGATCAACCCACAATATCGGTAGTCATTTCGTTCAATCATCTTGTCCACCAGGCATGCTGTTCAGTATTCTTTCGTACAGCAATGCTCACATTTCCCCTGTACTCATCATGTCATTTCTTCTTCGCCTCTTCGAGCCATTTTACTAAGTTCATCGAATCACCCCACTCAGTCCCCCTTTCATTCGCTTCATTGTGATGTCCTCCGCAGTCGAGTTCGTCTGGACCCTGATCCGTACTGCAAGCACTCGCCTTCCCTTTCACCATTGTTCTCACGTCGCCTCTCCATCCGAGGGACATCTTCCGAAAGGTTCTTCCAGTTACTCGTGAATCCAATCCCGAATTATCTTCTCCATATTGCTGGAAGGGCGCATGAGTGTATGTGTTCGTGGTGGTGGAACAAAAAGTGTCCCTCGGGCCGCCTGCTAAATGGCTGCTCCTCGATTCTCCCCTCGAGCTTCTTCCCGGATCCCGCTCTCCTCCTTGTTCGCCCGCCTTTGTGTCTGATGGAACACGCTCTCCCTCTTGATACGCCGTGTTCCATTTAGACAAGGGATAGGGTCTCTCTAATAATGATTCGCGTGTCCCTTTCACTCTCCTCCTTTCACTATGTTGCTTCCTGCCGCGAGGGGACAATTGGAGGGTATTCCCATTCCCTTTTTAGAGAGTCTCCTCTTCGGTGCCTGGCAGCAGCGGCCATGTTTGCGCAGGACCACAGATGTGAGTGAAACGTGTGGAGGGACGGGCGGCCGATTGGCCATCTCTCATATCTAATCCCATTAGATCCCTGCGTCCTGTCAGCTTCTCGTTGAACAAAGGGAATGGATCCTTATCAGCTGTGCCCCTTCGAGACCCCTTCCCTCCCCTTCCCCTCCCCGAACACGCCGCAATTGATTGTGCCATCGCGGCCTTCCTTGCAGGGCGACCGGATCCGTTTATGGAACGCGGCCGCCAGAAGGGCGACAGGAAGAAGGAACACGTCTACGGAGCAAACAACGTCAGTGTGATTTATCCTGTTTCTCGGATAGAGAACGAGCGTAGGGAACGTATCCAAGCCTCTGACTGTTCTTGTCGTTCCATTGTCATTTCGTTCACTCACGTGGATATTGCATTATCCACAACATTCTTCCTACTTTCCATTTGTAGGCAAATACATTTCCCAAGGTATGGAACTGTTTTCCTTGATAGTATGAGTAAGGGCCGACGATGGTCGCGCCCCGCGAAACCTGAGTTGATAAGGTTCCGAAAGCCATACAAAGCAGCAGCAGAATATGTCATGAAATCTATCTGCAGATTCCGTCGGAGCCCTACCGCAAGACAGTTCTTCTCCTGGGGCCGCGTGGGTCCGGGAAGACTTCCCTCGTCAATTCGTTCGCCAATTTCATCAACAATGTCACCGACCGCTCTCCGTACCGACTGCACATTACGCCGGTTAACGACAAAGGTATCCACCCGCTGGCCGTTAAGAGCATCGTTAAGCTTCCCGAGCAAACGGATCAACGACTAGTGATTACGTTTTCCAATCCAATGCGTGCCAATGGAATGTACGAAACTTATAGTAAAATTTCTTAATTTGCAGCTAAGCCGGCGTCGAGCATGAACTACGCGCGGACGTTGACAGTGAACTCGTACGTATTCCAGCACTCTCCCCTTGGGTTCTCTGTGGCAGTCGTGGATACTCCCTCACTCGGCCTCTCCCTCGAAGGTTAGCAGAGCTAAGACATGATGAGTGTTGATTGGATCTCTCCGCCGTTCCAGACACGACGCAGCTGACTTCGCCCGCCCTGGCACAGATTCTAGCGTGGATTGACAACGATTACACAAGGCCCATTGAGGATCTCGAGGTACCAGGGGCCAAAATACTCGAGAGAGAGAGGTCCTGACACTAAGTTGATAGTCTTACACTAAAGGCTCAAAAACCACTGAATACCGAGAAAATTTCAGATCTGGCTTGTAATCTCGGCGGGCTGTCTCGGAATGAGCTTTGAGGCTGCGGATGAACTGCAGAGGATCCTGGACACCGTCCAGTGGAAGGTCAGCCCAATTTCTATGTTGATTGATGAGGGTCGTGCACTTTCAGGTGAGGGTTATTCCCGTCGTAACGTTCGCGAAGAGGAGGAAGCCCGTGCTGGCCCTGAAGACCCTTTCACTGGCGGGATTTCAGTGCGAGGTTAGTGGGATCCCATCTGTCATCCCGACACGCCACATGTTAGTGGGAGGAGGGGAACACGAGGAAGAACGAGACATTTGCGATCTCTGGTTCATGGAATCTTAGTCAGTCTGCCATGCATCTCAGAATCATCATAAATTTAGAAAGCAATGCATGTTATAAATGTAGCTCTGCCAAGGTGAATAACGAGATCTTTCGAATATTTATAGAGAATATTGCAGCACGAGGGCGTGGACTACTTCACAGTAAACAACGGCTCCGTTCTTGGCCTCAGCCCCGAGCTCCTCGAAGTCAACGCCCTCACCTTCGCCGAGTCACTACAGCACATCAAAGAACTACTGCTCACCAGTCGAGAGCCTCCCGAGCAGGGAGAACTGTGAGTAGCTTCAAGGATATTGTTGAAATATTCGTCTGAAAAGTGACAAATGTATGTGTATGCAATGTTATTCAAATTCAATAATATGTTCTCATTTCAGTATGCAACTGCGTATCTCGACATCGTCTCCTGATAAATTGTGCACTCTCGATCGATCAATGCTGAAGGACCACTCGCCCTCGGTCAGCTTGACTTCCTCTCACCAAAGAACAAATGAATTGCAGCTGTCCCCTCCCTCCTCGAACGGGGACTCGGTGCTGAGCAAGTCTCCGGATTCTCTTCCCGACGAGCCTCCGACCCCTGCCCCCGACCTCCCCTCCACCCCTCTCCGTGCCCCTCCTCCCGCCCACTCCCGAATGTCTTCCCTCGACTCCGGCCTCTCTGACTCATCCCCCAAAGCTGCCCATTCCCGACGGCGCTCCTCTGATTCCGCCCTCAAAGCTCTAGATAAGAAGGAGAAGAAGGTCGTGGCAGCGGCCCCTCAGCATCTCCGAAGGCAGTCCCACGACGCAGCCACTCTCGTGAAGAGGGAGCCCAAGGGCCAACCTCCCCCAGCCCCCCACCACCAGAGGATGCACTCCCATGACTCCAACATGAACAAAAAGCCCTCCAAGCCCCCTGCGTACGAGTTCCTCAAGCACAACTCTCTGTTCAACCTGACTAGTCGCCTGTACCACTCTCAATTCCCAGACCCTCCCGTCCACCGTCGAGGAGTCTCGGAGGAGAAACAGGAATCAAGGAGGAAGCTCGGCATCGTCTCAATTAGTCCGTATGAAACACTGGTTTGATAGTCCTCCACTTGCTGGTACGGCATATTCTTCTCACCCTGTGTCACATCTCTCAATAGGCTTCTACGCAATCGACTCCCCCCGCTTCTATGACGAGTGCAAATATTCTGTCTGCACGGCCATTTGTATTCGCTTACGATGTATTACAATTGAATGGTCACATAAACTGTTCTGTACAAAACGATTTACCAGACATACATAAAGCATCACAACTCCAAGCTTTCGCGGAATGAAAGTGATATTACATCACGGATATTTTGTCGGATGTATTTGTTTTGCTCACCGCACTTCCTCCGCATTTGAACTTAATTAGGTCGAATTCACTACGTTAGCACTTCCCTCAATCGCTCATGTGATATTCCCACGGTAAATTTCCTAGTTCAAACTTCAGAGAGTACTACGCTATTCAAAATGAATGTTCTACCGATCCTTCGAGATGATTAATGATAGATTTTCCGATGAGTAGACGACGACTTCCCATTAGCTATTTCTTCTCCTCCCCATATGACTGTTCCCCCAGACACGATGCACTCCCATATGCTTAGTCATTGGAAATGCTCCTTCCTCTGTCTGTTTACCGTTCTTTTTGTTCTACCGCTTCCTCGTATCCATTCAGATGCCCGCTGCGTTCTGGGTAACTATTCCTCTTCTGTCCAATCATCACAGTGCTCCACTTTTGAGATGTTGGAGAGCTTTTTTTGGTCGGTTCTCAACAACACCCCCTGTTCACCGTCCCTTTCTGTGAAGTAAAGAGCGAACGCAGAGGTAGCCGACTGTTTGATCTTCATCTTGTTAGCAGCCGCATATCACGAGTCGCATTCCTCAGCCCTTCTTGAAGGCCGCTCCCAATCTGTCTCCTATATTCCCATTTCCGTCCGCATGCACAACAAGAGCCGTTCTGCGAATGGCTAACGCATGGTCAAGGTTCACTCTACAGCGAATGTTCTCCTCTATCCCTAATTGCAATCTTCATATTATGGCAACTTGATTTCTTGAACATGAGGATCCTCCAATGATCAGACACTTGACTATTGTGCAATTCCCACGATTAGGTGCATTATTAGATTTTCCCACGTTGAATTATTGTGGGGAGCTCATGAGGGCACAGTTGTGTTTTCCGTCAGTTCCCTCCTTGTGACGTCCAGTCGACGCCCCCACTCACGCTATCGCGCTGTTTCATCTCGGAAAGGGCAGGCACTCTCGACCAATCATCTCTCTCAGGACACTAGTCATTCCAAGACATGGCGACGTCCAAGCGCATCCTCATCACGGGAGCCACCAGTGGAATCGGTAAAAAAATTTAAACTTTACCTATTCACGATCCATCCGTTTCAGGACTCGACGCCGCCCGACAACTCATTGAACTCGGCCATGAAGTTCACATCACAGGACGTGATGTTATCAAGATTCAGGTGGCTATCGAGGATATTCAAAGACCGGACCGACCCAAGGTTCAATGTACTTATTTTCAAAAACAAGCGCTCCTTAAAGGTACAATCTCACGTGTTCGACCTTCGGGATCTGAACGAGGTCCGGGCTGCCCTACCGGCTGTCTGTGCAGAGTGAGTGTTCTCTCGGTCCAATACTCCTCCTCTACTCCAGGCACTACAACATCGTCATCCTAAATGCGGGTGTCATGTTCCCTCTGCAAGAGAAAGAGTTTCCCCAAAAGGTCTCCCACTCGTTCCTGGTGAGTGGGTGAGAGATGATCGGTGACTCATTGTCTGCGACAGGCCAACGCCCTCGGCCACGCCGTTCTAGCCGAGGGAATCATTAGCGCCGCAGACACAAAAGTTCACTTTGTCACCATCTCATCTTCCCTTACGAGGTACGGAGAAAAGTCACGTGCAGACAAGGAAATGAATCTTCAAGGATCATCGAGGGAATGAAACGAATCCCACGGACGGTGGAGGAGTGGGAGAAGAAGACGGCATTCGAGATGT
>JACMIG010001212.1:0-22042 GCA_014805385.1 Levipalatum texanum
TAAATGTGCTACCGTAATCCCCCACGGTACATTTTGGGGCAATTTTTGGAGAACTCGTTGTCAGCTTTCTAATGAGCATAAAAACTCTCAAATTGATCAAAGCGTTGTTGAGTTATGGGCAAAAACAGGTTTTGACTTCATTTTTTTAGCGAAAAGTACAGTGTCTTCGAGCAAGCACAGCTACGACACCCGTGGTCGAAATTGGCCGCTCTAAATTTTTCTCATCTTTCCTACACCTGACGTACCTCTAACCAGAATATGAGCCCCAGCGGACAAGAAAAGTTGGCCAGTGCGCGGCACTGCTCGATCCTTACGCGGATGGACTTATATGTATGTTTTTTTCTATTTTATCTATCAACTTCGTCCTTAGCTCTTCTTCTTCTCAGTCGAATCGTGCTTAATGAGGAACTCATCGATGATTTTTTTGTACGCTGGGAAGAGAAGATTGAGGCCTTCGCTTGCAAGATGCGCATCCCAATCTCCATAGTACGAATGGAGATTAGTGCGATTGTAGCTGAAATTCCTGTTGGGTTTCATAGGAGGATGTAACTAACTAATAGCATGTGCCTGCAGTTTCCTTGCACATGTGGTCGACGGGCTTGACGACGATCATGTTGGGGATCTTGATGGAGCCCATTCTCTTCTGGTCGTTTCCACACTGTTGTTCATAGCCCTAAATTTGTGTGTGATAAGGATGAGGATGCCCTTTACTTGTAGGCTCAGTTGAAGGTCGTCGAATTTGGGCGAGGCTTCAGTCTGCAGTCTCTTCGACATTGCATAAGCCACTCCTCCAGAGACGTTCGGTCGGATATACTGCATCTCCACAACGAGAGTCCCCGTGTTGTTGCTGCCATTTCTTTCTATTCCCAAAGTTGAGAATTCTAACCTCCAGTATTCGAGGACTTTCTTCGTATTCTTCGTGTGGTGGTCGTCCTTCGCCTCCCCATTAAGTTTCGCGCAGAAATTCAAATCTCTTAAATCCAGATCTGGTTTGATTTTGTTCGTCCACTTTACTTTGCAATGTAAAACGTGATGTCAGGCTTTGTTCTGTTGATGACGGCGTCAATGGCACCGGAGAGATAGCACGTTTTAGCCGAAAGAAGGAGGCATCCTGAATTTTTCAATACAGAGTCAAAGTGATATTGGGGGTACCACTGTGCGCAAGCAGGCGGATCTCTTTGAAACGGTCACCAAAGGCTCGTTGGATCATGGGATAGGCTCGGTAGGCATACGAGTTGCCTATGACAAGCACCTTGGCAGTTCCATTTCCGTACTGAAATTGTATGGTCTCGTTAATTTTATTCACCGATTCCGACTGTTATGAGGCGTAACCGTCCCTCCTCCGTGTAGTTGGTCCATCTGAATATACTGAAGGGAGTCAGCACATGGCCTCACTTGACAGGCTCCGTGTCCTCGAAGACTCCAGGAGGATTGTTGAAGTACATGGCAGTGGCCTGGACGGCATTCCATTTGATCGTCTCGTCCAGAAGAGTACGATTGGAGAACACTGATTATGTTCCTAATTTGGTGTGGAATTGAGCACCAACTATTGGAGGCATTCGGAGCGTTCCCACTACCACCTGTCAACATTCGCACTGAACGAACATTGTTTTAAGGCGAGGGCCACTTAACCTCTATGTGATACGACGGATAGATGTTCCGCCGATCCCGTAAGTAGCACTGTTAGGACAATGGAATAGAGGAGGGTCACGGCTGCGACTGCGAACGAGGTCTTGGAGCGAATGAAGAGCTGCTCGAAGGTATGGTGGACAAATATTGATGCCAGTAGAGTGCCACACAGGCAATACAGGATGCCTGAAGAGATTTTGTTCGGGATTCCACTTACTACCGCTTACGATTCGTGTCGAGATCAGAGGAGTCGATTGTGTATTTGGTGAGAACGATGACGGGCCAGTGAATAAGGTAAACGACGTAGGAGATGTCCCCTAGGTAGGCTATGATTCTGAAGGGTCATCAACTCTATCATGAACGCCTCGATCAATACCCATTATTGATCAGAAATGGAGATGGGAAATGAGAGCCGTTGAAGAGGATGACTCCCGTGAGGATCGTCGTGCCTATTCGCGTAAGGGCAGTCGGAAGGGGAAGTGGACAAAGAGCGAGGAACACGACTGCCAGACACGAGCACAATGCGTTCAGCGGGACGTCGGCAACTTCTGAAAGACATTTTCGATCTATGAAATAGCGATACTCACCATTAACTTCCACCAAGCACTCTGGCTTTCGGTAAGCAACGCTGAACTCGAAGAAAATACTTCCAATGAGAAATTGCCAAGCTCTCGCGGGAAGAAGACCAAATGAAGGCGTCGGCGGTAGAATGATGTGAAGTGCCAGCGATCCTGAAACTTTTCAATTGACTGTTTTTTAAATTTAACTTGCCTCCAGCAAGCACGATGAACCACAGGATTCGGCCCCTTTGAGAACGAATTCTGTGGCGAACAGCCATTATAAAAGGGACGAAAAAGTAGAATTGAATTTCAACACCCAGCGACCAGGCATGGAGAAGAACCGGATAAGAAAATATCTGCAACTGTCAATCTTTCTGCTAATTCCAGCCGACTGCATGCCTGCGTCCAATAGTCGACGTGCTTTAAAACATTCTGCATGTTGGTTGCAAATGGAAGAGCCCAGAAAACATCTTCGGTGTAGTGCGAAATATCGGTAGCAGAGAAGATGAGTGGAACGACTAGCTGAAAAGATATTCTCCTTCGTTTTGAATAGATGGCTCCCACAGTCACAAGGGCGATAATTAGGGCAAACAATGGCACGATTCTTCGGAATCTTCGCGCGTAGAAATCCAGAACAGTTGGTTTGTCTACGGAAGGTGCCCTGGATAAAATTGAAGTCATCAAATATCCCGATAGTACGAAGAATCTGTAATGGTTGGAGTCATAGGCTTGATAAAGAGCTTACATATCCACTCCAAGATACCCGTTGGTGAACCTCTTCGGCAGTAAATGAAATGCCAACACGGAAACAATGGCAATGCCGCGTAGTCCCTGAAACAATACAGTACTATTCTTTCCTAAGCATTACCTGTATGTCATTTCTTTTTCCTGACGGAGTGGCCGACGTCGTGTATCGGATGCGCCTTCCAGTGGGACTGATCTGTCCCTTCTGGCTGGCATCGGGCAAGATCTCGGGCATGAGTCCTACAAGGACGGAACAGTCAAGAGATCACAGAAGCAACCGACCCTGGGACTACTCGTTGAGGAGCGTAGTGGACGTGGAGGAGGCGATGTACATCCCCTGCCTGCAGCTGCACAATCACAACGAGCACAGGCTTCCTGTAGTGACAGAGCAATGATTTCGGGTGCAAACATGCTTTGAACTGAAATCGAATGTAACAGAGTGCGTATTCTCGGACAATGAGGGATTTGGGCAAGCCCTCGGAGGAGCTAGACCAAACTCCACCGGTGGGTGCGACAGTTCGAGCAGGGGTTGTTAAAGGATTAGTCGTGAGCGATCGAAAGTGCGTCAAGAGCGGTCAAGTGAATGAGAGGGCCCTTTTGTGTATGGAGAGAGCACCCCACATCCTCCTTCGCTGGATACCAGCGCAAAGAACGGACGAAGAGTCGTGATGGAGCGTCGTGGGTTGCCTGGTACCGCGCGCTCCTTTCATGCACGCACTTTGCCGCAAACTACCCATTGTCGACCCGTTTCTCATAGATATAATCCATCGTCCTTCAATCCCATGAATCGTTGTCCACCTCAAGATGTGATAACGAAGGTAAAGCATGTATGATTGAACACCTAGTCGCACAAGCATATTATACATTATTTATTGCTCCAAATGAAATGAGATCAAAAAGTTGTGAAAATATATGTTTATGGCGCCTTCGGGTCAGTGTCCACGTTGGAGACGAAATCAGTATCACGCTGTCCGTCTGGTCTGTAATGCTTTACTCAGAACAGTTCAAAAAGTTTCCCACTTGGTCAACCCGCGGCCGTTTCTTCGACGTATTGAAGCCCCATTTGATCTTCGGAAGCTTTTCATTGAATTGGAGCTGCTCTTCTTTAGCGATCCTTGCGGCGAACTGCAAAATATTTTTAACGAAATTTCGCAAATTAATATTACCGCCTCTTGGGCGATGTATCTTTGACGAGGGAAGTTATGGGCACTGCGTATGGATTCTCGGCCTCCTCATTCGCTGTCCCGCCATGGTTTCGAACCACCTCGGATTTACCCTGAACTTTGCGATTGGACGAATCGTTCGTTCTGACTCACAAGGAGGTTGTCCTCATAATCGGTGTCGTCTTCATCGTAAATGTCCTTCCGCGGCGTCTCCGTGACTTAAAGTATCAGTCATTAGGCATTCCATCACAACTCGACCTGGTTTCTGCTCCGCCTTTGCAGGGTCATCCGGTTTCAATTCCCCTTTGTGTGCCTGTTCCACTGCTTCTCGGATCTGTATTCAAATGACACTGAGATGGGGGGGGTGAAAGTAGTGCCTCTTTGAGTGCAATGACTCCGATGAGCTTGCTTGCCCTCGTGACATACGCACGGTTGAGGCCGAGGAGAGAGAACACGGAGTACACCTGTATACACGATTAGAGAGTACAGGCCGATTGCATACTTTGAGCAGGCTCGTATTGAACAGGATTTGGAAGGGAGTGGGATCCACGGGAACAGAGGAGAGGTCGATGAGGTCGCGCAGCCGACTCTTTTCCCACTCATCTCGCTACAAAAGGAAACGGTTTCGAATCGAAACGATCACGAACCTCCCCTCCAAACAAGTCGAGATGGCTGCACGAAGAATTGGACGAGGACTGCTCACGGAAGGGCTTGCGAGCCCAGTCGCGTAGCACGTCTAAAGAATACGGATGATTAATTTAGCGTGATGCCCATGCCTTTGAGTGTCTTTGGAGTTGTAGGCGCCTCGCTCGTGAATGTAATCTCGCTATTGGGAGTGGGTTGGTGATGTCCCTCGAGAGAACTGTCCCGTGAAGAAACGTCGTGAAGACGACGCCTCGCTTCTTCTTGACGAGGGAGGGTTCCGACCTGTAATGGAGAGCTAGTTGCAAATCAAAGGACGAAATTTGATTCCTCAGCACTGTGTCTCCTGACACCATCGAACATCCAATCCCACTGCTAGGCAGCGTACTAATTCAGTGCAAGGATTATCATGACGGATTGTTTCGGTTATCCTTATGTAGTGCTAGTAGTGTCCTAACACGATAAATGGCGAGTTCGAAAAATGAACTGCATAGAACCAACCTTTTCATTCAAAATACGTATCAGCGAAGTCCTGTTTACAGAACCGAGAAGCACCATGCTTTCTGAACATAATCAACATGATCATTTACTCGTAGTTTGCTCACTCTTGGATTCGACGATCGGGAACGCTCGAAGCTTCGGCATTTTGCTCAGAATGTTCTGTAGATGGCGATAAGTGGAGTCGCGTGCGATGAAGACCACCGGAGACACCATGACCTTGTCGACGGTGATGGCATGGAATCTGAATGATCCATTCTTTTGGAACTTTCTTGCTGTTCACATGGACGAGGTGTGACGGAGATCCGGGAGGTACGGTAGTTTCTTCATTCTTATTATCGAATCGAATATGGATGGTTGGAGGTGCGATGCCACCGCATTTGATACGATCACTGCTATCTGGAATTGACGTTCTCCACTTCATTATCATTTTCGGTGCTCGAAATGAGGGGATAGTTGATTCCCAGAGTCGTTGTTTGATCTCGGCGGGACGAGAGGAGGGGATGGGGAAGACTACCATGACAGGCAACAGGAAGAGGATCTGGCCCGTGAATTCGAATGCGATTACGGCCACGGACACTGTATGGGTGACGGCACCCGGGAGAGCGGCAGCTCCTGAACAGTGAACTTATCCTGAAAGCCTCTAGAGTATCCTCACCTACGACAGCGTAGATACCCGGCATAATGGCCTGTGTACCACCGCGAGTACCGATCTCGCCCCCGAGTATCGTCGACATTATCTCGCCTAGGTCAAATAATCAAGGAGATATGGGCGACGTTCCACTACCACAAAGTCTTCCAAACGCGGCGCCGACAACGATCGTTGGGATGAAGATTCCGTTCGGCGTCGGGATCGTGGCACAAACGATCGAAAAGAAAAACTGAAGATAATCTACTTATTTTTTTTCTGAAACAACTTCTCTACATTGACGGCAAAGAAGAGAGACAGTGAGAGGAAGATGGGAGTGCTGCCATCGGGGCCTGTCCATTCAGCGATGACGTCCTAAACTGCCATTGAATGCGGTTACTGGACCAGTCATTACGTGTTCACAATTCCAAGAGTGGTTATGACTCTGCGACCAGGTGCAGTTGGCAAACAGAGTGTACAATGTCTTGACGAATTTCGACTGAATGGTTGTGGTTGGTCGCGGTATGGAGGCGGTTCATGTGAACAATTACCCTTCCATTCATGTATCTCCCAAGTCCTTCTGGATAAGTCACGGACGCAAAGGCCACGGCCACCAGACCGGCGTACAGCAGCCAGCTGAAGTGTTTCTTTGAAATGCAGTGTTGAGATTCCCACTATCTCTGGAAGATCCTCTTGGCCAGCCAGTTACGGCGAAGGAAGAAGACCATGTGCCTGTGGATGAGCACGAAAGCCGCCCCAAACACTCCGAGAATCGCTCTGAGAACAGCATTAAACCGAGTCAGCAATCTTTAGTATTCGCAGACCAAACACGGTTTCTCACCCGAGAAGTGCAAACACGGGCAACTCTTGCAGGGTAAACGACTTTCCGGGAATGAAGTGGGTTTGGAAGAAGGCGTAGAGGGCCACTGCAACACGATCGTCTTCCTGGGATGTCTGATGCATCACGTTGTGGCTCGTTGATCAATGGAAGGAGGATCCGCATGACGACGGCAGCGCAGGTGGCCGCGAAGAAGCCGCGCCAGTAGTTGCGAACGGCGAAAAGGGCGGAGGTGCCCTCGATGGTGAAGAGTACTCCTGAGGGCGGAACATTGCATATGGAAGGACACTATTATTTCATGTTACAAATGCTCTCTCATTAGCTCAACTTGAAAAGTCGAGACTGTGGAAGAATAAAGCTCACCTCCAACTGGCGAGCTGAAGGTGCAGGAAACGCCGACAGCACAACCAGCAGCCAACATTTCACTGCTACGAGACTCGTTCTCGTAAACACCCTGGAAGACAACATCATCACCCTCAAATAACTTCTCCGATGAATGCTCACCTTGTAACCGCGAACGAGTCTTGACAGCTGCGAAGCAAGAGCAGACGAGATGTGGACGTACGGACCCTGGATTCTCCCTTTATGCACAGCCATCATTCGGTGGCTACTTACCACTTTCCCAACGGGAAGCCCACTGCCCGCCACGAGAACGATGCCGATGATCTTGCTCAGCATTGTCCGGACAGTCAAAAATTCTTTCAACACCACTCCCCTCAAAATCGTCTTCATCTCGGGGAGTCCCGAGCCTGAAGTAAAGCATGAGAATTTTAGTTGAGTGCACTCACCAATAGCTTGAGAGCCAATGTAGTGGGTCAGAATTGCTGAAGCTGCAACGAGTAGGACGACATAGCCGAGCCATACAGCTAAGCACAGGAACAATTGTGATGTATTCAATGATTCTCAGACCAATAGTAGCACTATACATCCCTGCTGGGTTATTGACGTCCCGTACCGCAGCATACGCCCAGAAATGGACTATAAGGAATATCAATTCTCATTCGCAAGGGAGAATAGATACATTGGTTGAGACGATCAATGATGTAGTCGATGAGCACGGCGAGTCCTCCCATGAGGATGCCGAGAATGGCGAGATACGCCCAGTCCTCCACGAAGTAAACAAAACGGTCCCATGCCTCAACTATAAAATCGAAAATCAATTATGTTACGGTAATTCAAACCCACCAATATTGACCTTCCACAGTCGCTTTTTGTCCGAGAGCATCTTCATGGTCTCGCTGTTGGAAGAGCATTGACTGGCGCGATGCAGTAAAACCATGGAAAGTACGCAGCGACGATACGTCAGAGGCTCGTGGCCGACTTCAGTAAGAGTCGAGTAACGGTATGAGCCCCAGCGATTTGTTGAACTTCATATGCACACAATCCGCTTAGGCCGGGAGTCAACTGTGTGTCCTTACCAGGCAGTGGCAGCCTTTCGGGAGCACCGATCAGAGAACTCTGTCACCACAATAAATATTCACGTATGTACGCCTCATTTGAATCAAGTTTGTAAGCTTTTCATGCACTGTGGATGTTCTGACTATGAGCTAGCTTGATGAATAGTGGGACACGACATCGTCTTCAGGAAGCCTGTTTAGGACGGGTTACGAATATGTGCTAAGAATTTGAGATATCGACCCGTGCCCCATGGTTTCCCAATTCGCGTTTCGAATCACTAAATTTCATCTCATGTTCATAAGAACCCAAAAGAGCAGAAAGGTTGAATAATTGCTGCCCAGGATTCTCTTCTACGGAAAGTTCTCCTGACTCGGCAAAACGAACTCTTTTATAAAGTGTTAATTTTCATGGTAGTGATGAGTTTCCCGGGCCACCGGGATGATGATGATGATGCAATGTTCGAGCTTTCCCAAATTATGGTGTTTTATTCGAAGAAAGGTGATATCTGCAGGGTCAGCTTATTGTGATTTTTGTGAGAGTGAGTGGTTATCTTTGAGGCTGGAAAACTCAAAAATAACATTGAAAATACTAAAAGTATGGAATTAAAATAAAAAAATGGCTATCAGAAATCAGAAATATCTTCAAAGAGGAAATAATACTGAGCAGGGCGCGAAACAGGAGCTGCTTTGGAGCTGGGGTCATTAAGGATGATTTCGAACAATGAGACGTCGTCGTCGTCAGAATCCACCCCCGAGTTTATGAACTTACATTATTATCAAAATAGCCGTCTTTGTCGAATCCGTCGTATCTTATAAAATGCTCCAGCATGCCAGATTGATCCAGTGAATGTGCTCGTCCATACAGTTCATTATAAACGTCTAAAGCGATTTGAGTGCGAGAAATCAGGGCACTCTGAAGTGGCAACATTGAAAAATTTTAAACACCTGCTCACCTTCCATGAATCCCAATACCTGGCCATTTTAATTAGGCCATATTTGTTGTTTATATCAATCCTCTGGGCACTTCCTTGTACTCTTGTTGCTGCTAATTTCCAAAGGTCAGCCTAAAATTGTAGTTAGCCGCAGTGAGCAGGATTCAATATTTTACCCGGTCCATGATTTCGTTGCATTCTTTGTTATCCAAGGTTTTAATGAACGCAACCAATGTTTCATCCTCGTGGTAGCTACAAGGGCATGAATGCTAAACTGGAGTAAACAAAACTAAACTCACGATAATATCTGACGGATATATGGAACGACTATTTCCAGTTCGGCCTGCTGCAGTAAGTGAACGGAAAACGATTTGTCCTGCAGAACTCGATAGTTTAAAGCCGCGCTGTTACTAACCTCGGTAATGTCGTTGAGAAAGTCTTCGAGTGGACCGCCGGGATATCGAACTTCATCATTAAAACGATCCTGAATAATAGCTGATCTCTAAATATAATAAAATAAAACTAACCCTGTAATCTTCGAGCGACATTAGCAGATTTTCGCAGAAGAATCGATGGAGTCGCTCTCGCACCGTTAGGGGGGCCAAATGAATGGGCGCGCCTCTCGTTTTCGCGCCAATAGTCGGCGTTGCCCTGTGGGGGTGCCTTGATTATGAGAGCCCGCGAGATTCAAATAAGGGCAAAAGGGGTCTCATCTCCATAATTCGGTTTCCGATTAATTTGGAAAACTAGCCCAAATTTCCATCGACCACTTTACACCTGTATAATGTAAAAAATTGAACCCTTATGTCAAGCGTAATGGAGTTGACCGATGCCCGGCCCATTGGCCCGGCCACTCTCGCGCAGACATCTGGAACACTATCCGCAGCGCGATGTTCATTGCTGATTCTTCGATGGTGCAGCGGAGAAGAGGTGAAGCAGTACGCACAGGGAGATCAACTCCAGCAGAATCTCATCGACTCGAAAGCGGAATCTTCGTCTGAGTCGGCATGGTTCGATCGCGAACTGAACGCATTCGACGGCGGTGGAACACGACCAATAGTGTATGTGCGTAGCGGAGTGTATAATTTCTACGCTTGTTTCAATAACGAGTTTAATTGTTCATCATTTTGTATCTTCACGGTCACATAGCAAGTGTTCGAACATTCACAAGACAATGATATGACAAGAGCGATGATGTGGCAGCGAGTTACTGTTCATGCATGGTGGATGTTCGGCGCTATGTCACTGTTATTACGTCGAGGCAAAATGGCAGTCTGGATATTCACTGGCGTATCATATGTGCTGATTCTCTATGGCAATCTTGGGATTCCTGGTCTGCGCTCCGATGAGAACGCTGAGATATGAAGAGAGGAGGTCCTCCATCTTGTAGGCCTGGAAGGAGGAAGATCAGGAAGGGCAGTCGAAGAGTGGCTCACCATGCTCGTTTCGAGGAGGAGTCGCGAGGCCTTCGTATTGAGGTTGCCAACGGTAATGTGGAAATACGTGTTACCCGCCGTCCAATTGTAGATGGCCGTGAAAGGATACTGGAACAGAGCAATCGTGAAATATTCGAGGAAAACTGTACCTGAATAACAGAGCTCTTAGTCTCTGCATTGTAGAGCTGCACCCCG
Organism: Levipalatum texanum; assembly: GCA_014805385.1. Lineage (NCBI taxonomy): Eukaryota > Metazoa > Nematoda > Chromadorea > Rhabditida > Diplogasteridae > Levipalatum > Levipalatum texanum. The sequence continues at coordinate 10,663 of JACMIG010001212.1, forward strand.
TTCTTGTTGATGGCCACCAGAAGTTTCTCCGGGAGCGTCGGATCAGAAGATTGTTTCACCTGCGACAACGTTGAATAACTTCTCATCAGTTCTACTCACCATGAAGAAAGAAGACCCGAATGTCGGCCACCGTCCAATGTACTCGAGGAATGCCAATTTGGCATCGTCTGGTGACATCTTCTCAATCGTCTCATACTCCCGAGTAATGTACTGCAAAGAAGAATATTGGATGAGTTAGATTCTTTCCCACCTTCTTCCAATCGCTCTTGGAGTAGCTTCTGAATGTGTCCTTAGGAACAAGTTCCGACAACAAGTCGCCGACTTGCGCCAGTGGCGCTGCTCTGTCTTCCCTGAAACATCCTGGATTGTAACCCTTGGTTCAGTTCGAAACCTCGTCCTTGCTCGCAACAAAAGTGCGGCCAATTTTACTCCTTCGTCCTTTGTGCTCTTGTGATATCCGTGGAGGTACTTCGGAAGTTCCTAAAACGTTGTTGTAAAATCAAAGACTCGAAGAAAAATGAACCTGATGGAAGTGCAGGATAAGATCGGCGACGCGGTCTTCTCCGGGCGTGGCATTCAACCATAACTTCCGCATGAAGATCACCTGGTACTGAAGGCCAGCGGGAGGAGCGTTGCCACTCTGCAAATCCCAAGGAATGGTATTTATGAAAGCCTCTGTTACCTTCAATGTAGCTCCCTGCATTGCAAAGTCGGCGAGGCTGCGGACGAAATCGAAGAAAAACTCGTTGTCGGGCACAGACAACACTAAAATATTTTGTTATTACAAGTTTCAGAAATGTTGCCTCACCTTTGTCTCCAAACTTGATAAAGAGGGCGAATCCTTCTGCAGACTTCAGTCCCAATCTGGTAACGATCTTCTGGGCAAAGTCACGGGCGCGAGTGCCGGAGTACACTTCGATGGCCTCTTCGGAGAGATCGGGGAAGATGACCTGAACGACAATCTACGAATGAATGCGGGGGATATCGACCTTGTGGAAGATGTGCGTGGTCTTGTGTTGAATGGCGTCGATTTCCACTTGGTGGGGAGGGAATTTTCGCGAACCAACCCTGATCCGCGTCTTATTATTCAAAGCCTTTTGGGTTTAATTACTTCATCATTCGCACTATCCGATGGAGACAGTCGATGGAGATTGGATCCCTTCGAGAACGGAGGAAGGAGGAGATCTGAATAAACTTCGTCGCTTGAAAGGAATGATTCAAACCTCCTTGAAGAGGTACTGGGTCGGGGCGACGAGGCCGCTGGCCAGCCACATCAACTCCCATCCCCTCTCCTCTGAGATCATCGAAGGGTTGTAGGTGAGCTGCTTCATTAGCTGGCAGTACAACTCGTCGCGGAGCACCTCCTGGATGGCAAAATATGGGGGTGATTCATTCAACGATCTCACGTATTTGAGTGCTGGCCCGAATATCGCATCCGTCAGAGCAGTTCCTATCCTCGTTTGTCTCGTGGGAAGATCGCCCATGTACTTCATCAAGTACGAATAGGCGACAACCGCTTCTTGGGATGGTTCTTGCCTTGAAATATTCGTCAGAGCTGAGATACATTCTTTCCAGGCTAACCTGTCGTGGATTTTCTTCAAGAGAGGCGCCGTGATGGCTTCTCTGGAGAACTTCCAGCACTCGGCAGATCGTACTTCCTTCTTCCTCAACGTCAATGTCCGTTTCCATTGCGTTGTGGGAGCCCTGGAAAGTATCAGTAAAAATTTTGTAAAAGTGATGTACTTGAAGTTGTCGAATGCGAACTGCTCGAGTGTGTAAGGAGTGCCGATGTGTTCTCCTCCTCCATTGGCAGTCGCTCCTTTCTCGAGATCGCTCTGCGGCAGCTCGATCCAGTCGCGAGGGAACATCTCCTGTATGTAGGTTGAATTGAGGACCCAATTTCTCTCCTCACCATCGCATTGGCAGTTGGCCTCGTCAACGTAGGAAGGACGTAAACGTTCTCACTCCGAATCTTCCCTTGAAGCCCCGTTCTCGTGTTCTCTCCAAACACCTTAAGATATTGGGTTTTATGATTGATGCATCTTTACAAACCTCAGGCTCCTTGAGCAACTTCTCTCCGTTGTCGCCCTTCCCGAGCACGAGCAGATCTCCTCGCTCGAATTCGAGTCGCCCATCTGCAATTGAGACGTCTTCATGGCCTAACTCTCAATGGCCTCACCTTCCTCCTTCTGTGAGTTGATTGCTACCAAGTACCTACTTCGCTTTTTAAGACCCTGAAATACGAATCAATTCATGATTTAACAGTCCTCCGTACTTGAAGGAAGTCATCGACGAGCTTCTTGACGTCTCCGGCATTGGGAATCTCGAAGACGTATTCGTCCCCGGCGATTGTTGTCAGAGTCAATGAACTGCTGGCCACGGGATCGATCTTTGACTCTCTGAAGATCTCTATTATTGTATTGCAAAGATAAAACCAACGATGTTAGGACGCTGGCAATCTCCGAGAAGGAGAACTCGGCCAGGATCTCTTCCGAGTTGTCGACGACGTAGAAACCGGTCCAGTTGATAGCAATGATCACCTGCACAAACGAAAATATCAAGGAAAATAAGAAGATGACGAACCTTATTAGGCGGAAGGGAAGGTCCTACGACGCGACTCGACTCGTAGAATCGGGAGAAGAGCAGCGGCCACTTGGTCTTAGCGAACGAAACGACTTCTTCCTTGATTCCTTGTGGAGAGGTGGAGGGTCGATCTCCATTTCTTGCAAGAGTGGCGAATTGCTGAAATGACTTGGTTGGGGTATGAGGCGATTCCATTTTCTTCACCTTCCGATAAGCGTGCATGACCTTCTGCATCCAACTCTCGAGCGAGTGGCTGCTGCTTCCGATTTCGAACTCGGGCAGGAACCTGGGAATGAATTAAGGAATGGACTGGCCATCCTTGCTTACTTTGGAAGAATATTCTGGAGCTTGTCGATGTCCATGCTGTTCTCGTGTATTCTGTATTGCTGGGCGCATAGAATAGCCAGGTCGTCCTCCTGAATAGGGTGAAGGTGAACATGGCATCGTGAAGACATGTTGTACCTTCTCGCATCGGTACTCTCCATATCGGATTCCGCGGACGACTTGCTCGTAGATCAGAGAAGTGCTGATCGGATCTTTCCTGAAGTCAAGCTATGGCCACATTTGAAATGAATCCATACTTGGTGTCATGCCAGGGAGCGAATATCTCCTTGCGGAAGAAGAGTCTCCACGGAGCCGTCTTCTCGTTCATCCTCTGCTCCTTCGCACACTGCTCACACTGTGAAATGGCGTCCAGGACGTGGTCTGTTCCGGATCCGAGCGACGAGACCTAAATAGCGCAATCACAACGCCATGTTTACAGATTACCTTGTCATGCAGGGCGACATAGAGAGAGAACCCGAATCTATCATCCAATCCGACTTTTTCCGCAATCGACCGGCAGATCTGAAATGGCAATGTGCTTTCGTCTGGAAAGCGAGAAAGGTTACCTCTGAAGCAACGGAGGCTGAATCAGCGATGACTGTCCTCACTGTGCTGTCCATAAGTGTGATTGCGAGAACGATCGGCTTCATGGTCTTGTTGGCCTGAAAGATTTGGGTGCACTCGGTTCACTCTTGATTTGGACCTGCAGTTCGAGATAGCTCGGTGGCTGAGTCCTCGTTCCGTTCTTCGTCGTTCTCATCAGCCTTTCCTCCACGTACTTAGCGTAACTGGCAACACATCGAGTCCGCACGAAATTGAGCAGGTACTTTAACAATCTGCAAAAGAGGCTCTCAAGACATTTTCTGTTGATACAAACTTGTCAGTGGGGGCGAAGCATCCGACGCAGAGACTCAATAGGATCCATCCTCTGGCAACCGAGAGCTTGGACTGGTTGTTGTTGAGCTGCTTGCATAGTTGGCAATAGATCTCGTCCCTCAACTCTGGTCTCAAGATTCCATTTCCTATGATGAAGTGGAGCTTGTCGAGGCTTGACACCGGCTGCCATTCTTCCTGCAAAGGTTATTTTTCAATTGAAGCAAGCAAAGAGCATACCAAATGGTTGCTGTTCGAATCAAGGACGGGCTGCTTGATTTCTTGTTGGAGGGAAGCGCAGATGCGAGTCATGACGGGTGTCAGGTCCTGGAATCACTATTTATACCATTTAATTCTAACCTCCGCTGCATTGGGGTCATTTGGTGCCTCGGGGATGTCTCCCATGAATCGGAGAATTGTCGTCCACACGGAAAGTGCGGCCTGAATGTCGAACTTTCACATTAAAATTTATTTGCCACTAACCGCTCGACTGCCGGCATTGGTGTTGGCGAGGAGGGAAGTTGTGAGAGCACGTTTCGAATGTGTCGCATCGGCGGATCCTGTGAAAGACATTTAGAATAACTCCAGAAGAATCATTACCTTGGAAGTAAGTCGCGGCGTACTTTCCGAAATCGTACATGGCGAGATCTTCGCCGGCAAACATGGCGGCCGCCGTCGCCTTTGCCACAGGCGACACCTGCGAATGAGCACAGTGAGTAACCAGCGCCGATGACTCCCCCTCCCCTCCCAGTCGAAGCCCCCTTCTCTCTTATGAATAACAGAGACCACAAAGGACGAACGCCCCTCACCTTCCGATCTTTCTTCGTATTGTTGGGGAGGAAGTCGAAGAGTTCTTTCACCTGCAATGCAACCATAGACGATTTTCATTCAGTGCAAATGTAACGTAACAATATTTTGTGCATTGGAAGAATAAAAACTGACGATCTCGGCGTCCTCGGGAGTGGGTAAATTCTCCTTGACCTCTTCGACCTTGGCAGCAAGTGCGGCAGCAGCTGCCTTGGCTGCTAGGGCTGCCCCTGCCGCAGTGGCTGCTGCCGCCCCCGCCGCTGCCGCCACCAGAACTGCCTTCCGCTGCCTGCAGTCTCCCTCTCCTCCTCTCTCCATCTCCCCCCATTCCAAGAGAATTCAACCTGCTAGAACATTCCATGCTTCAACAGTACACGTGTTACTATCTGTTTGCCTCCTCTTCCATGTTTTCACCCTTGACAATGCGGGGTTCTAGCAGGGTCAACACCTTTTCTTCTTCTCACCTGTGTTTCTCTGCTCTGATGGCCCGGACTCGACGTCGCACGATGGAACCGCGGCATCTTGCCTGGAAGGCAACGATGGTGTCCCTCAAGTGGCCGTAGTGGGCCACGAGCTGCCGTGAACGAAGGACTGCTTGAAGGCGAGTGAAGCCAGCCACCATCTGCAATTGACGAGTGGTAAAATAATAAGCAGTAACATAAAAGAATATCTCACCTCCTCCTTGGTTTCTCGAAAAGAAGTTTGCAAAGGTTCTAAACACCTCCTTATCAAATGGTAGCATTCAACACATTCGAGCGGGCACGATTTCTCTACCGACATTACGAACTGTGAATGAACGACTGGCCTTCCTGTATTTCTTCCTCTGTTCGTGTCCTCTCCACGTCTTCTGAATGGCGATGGCTGCGTCACGTTGTCGAGTGAAGGCGCGCCGCCTCAGCCACCCTTTCACCGTCTTTTGCACGATCGTTGCACTATCGTTCAGACGACGGAAATACTCCTGAAAAGGAATATAATCGTACATATAATAATTCAGTGCATACCTGTTCTAAGGTGAGGTCATGTGCGTCCTTCAGGAAGACTTTGGTCTTTCCGAGAGCAAAGTCTGCCTTGGGACCGAGGATCTTCTCGCAGATTTTGCGGGCAGCCTTCACTAGATCGACCTTCTTGGGAGGACCTTAGATTCGAAAGTATGAATGCTGCGCGATCGTTCTCACCAATTCCAGGAACTAGTACACGATAGCGATATACGAAGTCGTCGTATGCATGGCGGATTGGGTATCCGACTCTCCTGATACGAATGGCGTCCAACATTCCCGTGTTCCGGAGTTGACGAATTACCAGTTCCCTTTCGAGCGTCTGATGAATACTTCGAATGGAATGAAGAAGGAAACAGTCACCATGGGAAGCTTGTCGTCGTTCGGTTTAATGCAACGAATAAAGAAAGGCTCCGTCGACGAGAGTTGGGCCATGAGAAGGTCGAGGGACTTTCGGAATTGAGCCCCGACTGTCGTTCCCTTTCGACGGCTGAAGAGAGGAGAATCTATTGAATGAACTACTGCACTCACTTGGTAGTCATCGTTCCGACTTCATATCTTGGGTCGAAGACGTTCACGAGGAATCGCGACTTGGAACTCGATATCAGTGCAGTGAGGTCAGTCGAAAACGTGTCGCGGTTCTTGTCCAAGAAACCTGGGAAATCATTCATATATAGGCTGTACGTGAGACATGCTTACCTCGAACGTTGTAGAAAACGTTTCCGGCGTAGTGCATGATACCGAACGCCTTCAGAAGATCGCTCTTCGGTCTGTGAAAGAATTAAATAACCAGATCATTGAGAACAATTACTCACCTCAGATAGCGAGATGAGGTGGATCCGGAGTGGGTGTTGTGCAGCTTTGAAAGGAGAGTGGAATCAGTTCCCTTAGGGAAGATGGACTCCTCGTCAATCAAGGAAAGGATGTTCATTTGCTTCGCTGCTATGAGATCAAGTGTCTGCTGGTTATCGCTGAAGGAGATGTGAGACCAGTTGATCTTCTCCTGAAAACAACAATGTTAGTCATGAAAGGAATTGCGACGGACCTCATCGTACTCCTTCTGCTCGAGCTTGAAGACGTGGTGGACAAAGAACTGCTGGAGAGCCTGACGAGACACTTCTCATCCTGATATCTTTTGCGTTCTCACCTCATTTGCGTAGTTGATGCAAAGCTGCTCGAAGGAATTGTTGTTGAAGACTTCGAAACCGAAGATGTCGAGGATTCCGATATTGAAATGAACAGTGGAGAGCATCTTGGGCCTGGAAACGGATAAGAATTGCTTTTCTAGGAAGACTGACTTGAATATGGTGTCGTTGATCCTAGATACGACGTGTTCGAAGATTCTGCCGTAGATTCCCTTGGCGAGGGCATCGCGTGCGTCAAGAGCAGCCTAAAAATTGGCCCTTGCAATGAATTTAAAGAGGTCTCACCTGAGGGGAAAGTGCAGATATGACGATATCTCCATGGGTTGACAGAGTCTTCGTCGTAATTGCGGACACGAGTGTGTCCTCGTTTACCTGAAGATCGATTATGCAGGCATTCTAGAGCTGTTGCTTACCTCCAGCAGCTTCGCAACCTTGGTTGCCTCCTTCTTGTCGTAAATTGACAGAACATCCGCTCCATCCTCACCATTACCTGTGGAATGATTCAACTGTTTCACATACATGAACTACTTACGTTTAAATTTGATGTTTCCGATATGTAAAACAGCAGCGAGCAGCCGGAAGATTGAGTTGATTTCCTCCTCCTTGAACATCAGAACTTTGAGGGCCGAACGGATTTCCGACATGTCGGAAGCGTCCTTCGCTGTGGGTTTTGCGGTGCTGCCCTGGAATTATTGTCATTAGCCCAATTCTCAAGGAAATCTCACCTGGTTGAGGTAGTACATGCTCTCGGCACTGGTGAGGTAGAGGTTGGCCTTCTCCTGTTCACTGAGTCCCGCAAGAAGACAGTAGAAGATGTGGTAGTTCCTCTCCCTGATATTCGCGTTTCCTTGTGAATGTGAATTCATGCATACCCCTGAGCATGTGCGACGATCCTTGACTTCTCCAGTAGATAATGGTCGATCCTCGCCCCTTCGATGGCTCCAGATTGTCCGAAGTGAACTTCGATGTACTTCCCGAATCGAGACGAATTATCATTCCGGAGAGTCTTCGCGTTTCCAAACGCTAAATATCGATTATTATATAGGGAGACAAGGATGGAAAACCTTCGAGAATAGGGTTAGCTTCGAGGATTTGCTGCTCGATCCACGAGTGCTGTCCGGAGACGGTAGCGAGGAATTGAAGGACGAGCTTCGTGCTTTCTGTCTTTCCCGCTCCAGATTCACCGCTGAAAGAAAGAAAAGGAATAGAGGTATGGAGAGGCGGTTGCAGACCTGATAACGATGCTCTGATTTGCGCCCTGCACTCGCATGCTCGTGTACGCATTGTCGGCGATGGCGAAGATGTGGGGAGGGAGCTCGCCGATTCGGCGTCGTCTGAAATAATTGATTAGTTTGCCTTGTTCTTTTTCTTCCCCTCACCTGTACATGCGAATCTCATCCGCCGTATAGATCGGAATGTCCGTGTAAGGGTTCACGGCAATCAAGATCGATCCCGTGTATGTCTGAAATCGCGCCACACACTCTTCATCGTAGCCTGCACATTTCAAAGTCCATTGCCATCTCTGCTTTCTTAGAATAGAGCACTCGTAAGGGCTCAGGAATTTAATCAGCTAGGGACCAAAAGCGAAGGGGCGCCTAATTGCACTCACGTAGATAAGCTTCTCGCGATACCGAATGGCGATGTTTCGGAGGATGGCCGCCTCGTGCAGATCCCCGAGCTGGATCATGTCCTCCCGGCCTGACAATGAGTCAACTCCATCAACTCACTCATACCGCATCCTAATCCTCTTAAAAATATTTCAGGAGGGCTGGCTAGTTATTTGGTGTGTCTTTCGCGTATCGACGAAGTATTTTTCGATTGGAAAGATGAATGGTCTTTCAGATTCATATAGGACTGTCCTATTTCATAACACCTCAAACCTCCATGGCTACGATTTTCTCGTGAGATGTTCCCCCAATCGCAAAAGTCATAAATGTCAACGGAGTCGACGTCCGATCGGTGATCTGCCCACCTTGGACAGAGGTCGGGTGCATCATCTTTACTTTGCGCTCGCGTTCCAGCCATTCCTCCTGCAAGTTCAACAGTCGTTAAAATGTCAAATAAAGAAGCACTTTCAGAATGACTCGGGATTCCTTTGTGACGGAGTTTGAAAGCGATAAGACCGCCGCTGTGTCCACAATACGCGGAAATGAAATCATTCAGCGCGCTATCGACTTTATGTTGCGACTCAGAAATGGATTGTCAATTCTAGGTCCCAAAGGATGAAATGTTCATGATCGGAACTGAGGTGCCATGTGCAGCTTTTGATAGTGCCTAAATCGGGGGATGAAGGGGGCGCACTATCTGTCTGATCCCTGAATTGACGTTTCAACGTGTTAATCTTCCTATGAGGGGGAGGAGCTCCAAAAATACAGGAGGGGGAGTTCGCTGGGTGTCGGAAGCCGCTTACCTTTCCCTGGTCGTCGATGACCTTGAGACGGCCTGAATCACAGTCGAGAACACGGGCGCCGACGGGAAGGGAGGAGGAGGCGCGGTCAAGGGAGGAGGAGGGAGTGCCCGGAGGGGCGGATGAACGCGAGGGCTCGATCCACACGAAATCGCCCTGGAAGCATACCATTCGGCCACTTTCTTTACATGGAAAATTTCCACGCGCTGAGAGACATTGTCCATTAGCGTCCTTAATTTGTCGGTCTCCCGTGCAATTTGTTTCCTAAGAAAAAGCGCGTGCTCTTTCTCCATCTAATCTGTCGTTCTAATCTTACCTTGGTGACGACGACCATGGCGGAGAAGGGCGGGCTCTTCTTCGTTCGCAGCTGAGGGCGTCAACCGACGACGGAGACGCCCTCTGTCAAGAAGAGCTCTAGTCTTTGATACATCCATCAAAATATAATCAGAAATTAAATGGACTCGTCCCGCGTAGAGGAACTCGCCAAAGTGATTCGCGGCGTAGAAAAAGAGGCGGAAGTGACCATTGAACGGAGTCCCCGAGAGAGCGAAAGGTGAGAAGCGACCGCCCGAGGCGCCCGAGTTGTCAAACAAAAACAAGTTGGAAAATGCGTGAGCCACCCGTCGTGTCCTAACGAACTAGTCAATAAAACACGGAATGAATTTGGTTATATGAAAAAAATCAGGCAGATGAATCGATCAAAGACCCATGTTTCACAGGGAATGAGTAGGCTTTTCACGCTTTTGATCGAACTAACGATTTCGATAAAAATGTAATGAATTTGGACCTGATCAAAATGATAAGCAACTCAATCAAGAAAGACTCATAGATCACTGTGAATGAGTGGGTTATTGAGGGCGTGGGCCGGCGGGCGGGGCAACCGCAGATCGAGAATGGGCGAGTGAGTCAAGGGGCTCCAGCGAAAGACGAGCAGAAAAGGTGATAAGCCCAGCAGCCTTCGATACATTCTCCCCTCCCCACGCCTGCACCTCAAACTTCACTCCCTCCCTCTACAACTAAAGCAAAGAGAATTCATGATAGTGGACATCGCTGATCAAAAGAATTTGGGGACAAAGCGTCGTGATGGACATGAGAAGACAGAAGTGACGCATTTAGAGAAAGAAAGTCGCCAGTGGAGGACTTCACGTGCTTCTTCACACTCGTCGAGCAGAACCATATCAAACGCCCGATTTGCTCGTAAGCTCAAACCATTCGTGCCTCTCAGGAGATAGAAAGCAAATACGAAGCTGTGATAAACATGGAAACGTCACGGACGAAAGAACAGGAGGTGCACATGGAGTGTTTCCACTCCCCATCGGAAGTCGCCTGAAGGGCCCTCCAGACAGCTTACGAGTATTGGAATGTGTGCAGAAGTGAAATGGAGTACGCGGTAGATTGAAAGGAGGAGAGAACGGTGGCAGTGTCCACTCGCGGGAAGAGGGACGCTTTAGTCTTCTTCCCTCGGGGAGGGAAGGGAGGGAATGGGGGTCAGGGAAGGGAACGAGGAGTCGACGATAATCAGGGAGTGAAAGTGATGGTATCACTGCAGCCGTTCCCCCAGGAGGAAATGGCCCTATCCCCCCAGGAATGCTGCACCCAGTTATCGGCCTCCGACAGCACTTTCTCCGAGATTAGCCCCGATCGATTCGGAATCAGGGGGATGGTCAGGGGAGCGCTCTTCCGTTAGATGTCTCCTGTTGTCTCCCCTCTCTGGCGGGGGCCGTCCTAGATATGGAGGGTAAATATAGAGAAGGGGAAGCTGCCCCCGCAGGGCGAACAGATAAAACAGATGACAGAGAGAGAGACCGGCCCCCCGTGTGGACGCTTCTGATAACGGACGAAAACACTCGGGAGCCCCCTCCCAAAGGGCCCCCCAATACGGAAGGAGCCATCGGACCCTTGACCTTCCTGACTACACGCAAACAACATGAGAGCTATCAGATGAGCCACTGGCCGAGGATCCATCTATCCCCGTTGTTCCCAAGCATCAAAGAAGAATTCAAAGAAACAGTCCTCGATCGGGGGATCCCATACTTTCGCGCCCGGCGACCACCACAAGAAAACGACACGCGCGAATTGAGTGAAATGAGCCGCGGAAGAGTTCATGAGGCAGTTGGACCCCCCCCCCGGGGCGGCGCGGGGGGCGCCGCGGGGGGGGGGGGTCAGGGGAGGCGGGGGGGGGGGGCCCGGGGGGGGGGGGGGGTGGGGGGCGGGTGGGTGTGGGGCGGGGTGGGTGGGGGTGGGTG
>JACMIG010001213.1:8695-22040 GCA_014805385.1 Levipalatum texanum
ACCAGGCGAAGCCTGGTCCATTTAGGTTTCGGCTCGGGAGAGCCAGGCCAGTGACACGGGGTTCATTATGGGGCGAATCCTAACTTTGCGCTAAGTGCGTCTAAGTTGATGGGACTTTTTGCTAAGTTTTAGCGAGCTCGAGAGGAGCAGAATGGTATATTGGTTTATGATTTAGAACGTCGAAATAGCGATATAATAGGGGGGTCCCAAGTGGACTTTTGTTCAGGTCACGCTTTATTAATACTAACGAAGTGGCTAGGTAGCTTAGGAGGTTAATACTAACTGAGAATTGAGTGAATGTTGGCCTAAATGCTGGTATAGGGGTTATCGTTAGTTTTTTTATCTCAATTCTGTTCATATTTGTCGGCGACGACGTCTTCGACAACTTCCAGTTTGTCATAATTCGGACGGGTACCAGAAGGGCCGTAATGTACTCAAAGTGTCAAAAAGGGGGGTAATCGAGGGCGCTGAGTTTGGTTATGACGCTCTCTTTCATCGACGACGCCGTCTTCGTCTACGAAATTCGCTCATGGTGGATGGTTAATACTAACGGTTAATATTAACAAGTATTTAGCATTATTGAGAAGCGGGAATTAGTATTAACGGGTTAGTACTAACCATGAAGACAGAAGATCTCTCAGTTAGTCTGCATGCTGTCGTGATGAGAGGTATGTTGCACTACGTTGTATATTTTTCCGCATTAAAAGTTAACGTTTCTGTTTTTATATTATTTTCCGCCTCATTGTCCACTCGGTTAATATCAGCGGGAAGTGCTATGATTAGTTTATTGTTGAGAACACGGAGCGTTCTAATTCCCACGCCCGCAGAATACCAATGACAAACTGCGCGCGCTTTTGATGTGCCTCTTCTACCCCAGTTTCATGACCAATGGAACTTCAGTAGGCTATGCGACAGGGGTTGGGAGAGGTAAATCAAGGGTTCACGTTGTCTGTCCTTCGTTTTGTTTGCGCGTGAGAATTAGAACGGTCCGGGTGTGCGACCTATCTGCGTCATAATCTTCCATGTATTTACTTCGTGCGAGGATCTCGCAATGAGATAGGAGTTCTGGATGGTTATAATTAACAGTCCGTTAATACTAATCATCGGTTAATATTAACTAAAATTAGTATTAATCACGCAGTTGAGCTCACCGGCGAATTTAGGTTTGCCCGGCAGGGTAAGCTTTGCGCAATTTTATTCTTCCGATGATTTCCAACCCTTTCTTGCATCGAGGCTTCTCTGTAAGGGAGGGGGGGATTGCGCTTGGGCTTATGATTCCATTGATTTCCAATCTATTCTTGCATCGCGGCTTGCAGGGGAGTAGGGGTGGGATTGGGCTTCGGCTCAGTATTCCCGAAACCTAAATGACAAATTTTATTCATTTGGACCGTTAGGGACAAATGAAGGGCATTTACAATCCGTCGACCCATACGAGGCATGTTTTGGTTTTATTTTGAGCATCACTCAAGCTCTTATCGCGTGTTCCCTATTACCTCATTATATCCCAATCTTGTAATGCATGAATTCAACTGGTTTCCATTTCATTGATCTCATATTCCTTTCAGTGTCGTCGCACCTTTCTTCCGACATGCCGGCAGCGATGCGGCGAGTGGAGAGCAGCCTGAGCACCCTGCGCTACCTCGCACCCGGGACACTGCCGCATGGTGAGGATGGTGGGGGAGTACACGCAGGAGGATTATTGCTGGGCAGTCCGTCGTGATTCTTATTTTATTGTAGTGCTGCAGCGGTTCTCCTGGTTTTGGCGATGTTAGGCTTGAGACAGTCCACTATCAACGTCTGTCTCATTGCATTTCGTGATCATTTTACCACCACAAATGTGGAGACTATTGATGTCCTCCCACCTATGGTAATCTATTTGATGGCGGTGCTGCGATGGAACGCCTGGTTTTGGAGAATTGTTAATTTGGAACGATCTTTGCTAAATTCGGGGAATATTTTCCAGAAACTTTTATGTTGCTTGAGTTAGAATGAGAAAGAAAATAACCTGTAATTTCCCATGCAGGTCGCGCCTTCGACAACGGCTGCGACTGCTTCGATGTCGAGCACTCGGATGCTGAAGAAGAAGAGCAGGAGAACCGGAGGAGGAGGGACGAGGAGCGGGAGTGTATTTGCGGGGTATGTTTATTTTATTTATTTAGCTTATCTTTTACTCTTCGGAAACCCAGCGTACTGGCGCTATATTGACGTCTTATTCACATCTTCTTGACGTCATTTTCTGACAATAAAATATTTCACATGATTATAGATGTTCGGGATACACTTTCAATTTCTTCATAAAACACATTTCCAGGCCGATCGGCTGCGCGCCGAGCAGGATTTTATCCGTTCGCTTACGGGCATCGGCGATCGACTGCGGCTGGCACGTAATAAGAAGGAGAAGGTACGAAAGGGGAACTGATTCATATCGAGATATCTACCAGATTACGATATTTTCAATTGCTCTTTTGACGCGGGATCAATTTGGTGTAAATTTCGAAGAAATGCTATCAAGTGATTAACAACGCATAAATTTTGCTGAATTAAATTGGGCGTGCCTCCTCGAATCACCTGGAATCAATCGGAGCATTCATTGCAGTCACACCGCCTGATCTCGGAGCTGCACCTGCTGAATGCTCATCTCCCCGCGAGGGTCTGGATCCCGCTGTATACTGATCAGGTGGGGAGGATTACGGTAGCTTATTTTCAAGGCCTCATTTTTGGCTGTGAGAGATCTCATTGATAAGAATTCAACGGGCGACAACCCGTGACATTGGCGTTGCTCCATTGTTTCTTTAGCGAAGCTTTGCGCAAGCTCATCAATGAACAATTCCCGTTGTTTTTTTTTATAATTTACCATTTTTGTTAATTCGCTTACTTTCCAGGGAGACCACATCGTGCTGCGTATCCCGCCCGAGGGAGGATGCGTGCTGAACAGCAAGGACAAGGTACGCCTCCTCTCCTATCTCCCCATCATCCCGTCTTCCTAAACTTTTCCTGCTGCACATTCATTCCTCCGTCTCACTACGTTTCGTGCAATAGAGAGACTATCGTTTTTTATTTGTTGAAGGCGTGATACAGCGATGCTCCGGGATTCGAATGGTTATAAAATGCCCATTTTGTAGGCTCCCTACTGCATCTACGTCGAGGTACTGCAGTGTGCGAATGCGGCGCGATGCAAGGTAACGAGTTTCGTAATAATCATAACTATCATCTTTTTATCGATAGTGACGAATATACATTTTTATTTTGCAATTAACGAGTTCCAAATCATTACATTCCAAATTCAGTTGGGATGTTTCAAATTCGATTGAGAATTGAATTCGCCGGGTTGCTCCGAAAGGAATTGGAATCAATTTTTGAGGTGCCCCCTCGTCTTTCCGAATGCGAAGCCGAGCTGCATGAGAGACTGGCAGCGCTGACGAAAGGAGGGTCCACGCCACCCGCCACGAATGGATACGGAGGTATGGGATGGAGGGAGGGGGGAGGAGTTGGAAAAGGAGCGTATAGAGACTGGGGGAGGAGGAGGATGGGAGTAAGGAGAGGGGTTGGAGGACGGATTTGGAACCGGGAAAGCTTTTTCAACTGCGCTAGTTCCCGTTATATTCAGGGGTTGTTGTTATTTTGCACCTTGGAAAAACCGGTGGATCAAGTATAATTTCATGAACCAAACATTTAGATCTTCTCTGATGCATGAATCAACCTGTTTCAGAGGACGCCTCGACGTCGACTCCGTGTGGAGAAATGGGCCGGATTCCCGTGATCGAGTGCGTCGATGGAGCGATGGATCCGGTGAGAAGAGGGGAAAGGAGGGGAAGGGTGGAGGAGTGGGGAGAAAAGGATGGGAAGTGAAGGTGGAGAAGGAGCGTTCATAGGAAGAAGGAAGGGAGCGTCGTAGAATGTGCTGAATCCTAAAATTTGGACAGCTCTGAACGTCTTCGCGTAGTCGAATAGGTGTTATTCACCTTGTCAGCATTTTTCGGCAAACCAGGTTGTTCAAGGTCGCATGGTCAATTTATGTTAGTGAAATGAAACTACATTCGATCTTGGTTCGATTACGTGTAGAAATATTAAAACGACGATAATCTCCACTCTTTTAGGCGTGGTGGTCGGAATCGGGCGGGGTGGCTGGCGAGCTCGCCTCCGACTCCCTCTCCCAGAAGAGCTTGGAGAGCTGGAATAGCACCGAGGTATGTTCACCTGTATCTCTGTCCTTTCGATGACATCATCGATCGATAGTTCATCCTCCTTTTGTCGATATTCTTGTCTTTTCTGATCCATTTGTGGAACGGGACGGTTGCACAATTACCTGTGACATTCACGCGTCAGCACAGAATGATTCACTTATGGCCCATAAGTTATGGGATCGTTTAGTTTTTCAATTAGTCTCGGGTTCATGGCACAGCAAAACAATTGGACTGCGCTGAACCAGGACGGTTCTTGCCATGCAACGGGGATATTAGGTTTTGAGAATTTTCCTAATTCAATGCTTTCAATGTATATTTTGAAGTCATTTTCTAGGACCGCACCATCTCGCCCGCGGACATACGGCGGCGACTGAAGGAGTGGGTGAGGAAGCCGCGGAGGCAGGTGAGAAACGGATGGATAATTTCCGACGAGATAAGGGAGTGGTGCGGAACCGCTTCACCCTTATCTCACGAAACAAATTCGCCTTGAATTTATCAGGATTTCCTCCAAGAAATTTTAGGCAGTTTGAAACCAGGGAATACGCGGTCTCACGTCGGTGGCATAACAATTAAAATTTATTTTTGTGCTGCGCAAGTTGGCCTTTGATGCTAGATTTGCTATTGACTCCTGCAGATGCGCCACACCCCGGATGATCCGTCGGCCCACGCCATGAGCGAGCCCTGGGACGAGAAGAGGGAGAGATTACGGTCAGTATTTATTGATTGTTTTGATTTATCACTGGATTACGACATTCAGCCAGGAAAGCCAGTCAATCTAGGAGGTTCGGTGTTGAGCAGTAGCCTTATAATCATTGTAGGCTGATTTTCGATAATATTTCCTTCGCTTTTTTTCAATACCCACAATAAGTTGTTGGCACTATTATAAGCAGAAAGATTGACATCGTACAATGACTAACTATGCAATGAAGTAAAATCTAGGAAGATATAAATAAATTATTCTGCAGGCTCTCTTCGCCGTACGGCCGCCTCCCCGGATGGCAGTTGCTGCCAGTGATTGTGAAGACGGGCGACGACCTGCGGCAGGAGCTCCTCGCGTATCAGCTCCTGCGGACACTCGATGTGAGTCAGCACTGGACATGAGCCTACACCCCATGTGCGCAAAGAGGGAACACCGCAAACGAGCCATTGCAGCGCATCTGGTCGGAGGAGAGGGTGGAGCTGTGGCTGCGGCCGTACAAGATTCTCGTTCTCTCCCACGACAGCGGCATGATAGAGCCGATAGTCAATGCGTGCTCGCTCCATCAGGTATCCACTATCTACAGGGATTCTCGAATTTTCCGGCTCTAATTTCGTGTTCCCCTGACGAAGTACGTTTTATCCGTGTACGTAACTGTGAAGAAAAGTAATGCTCTGCTAGAGAAGAATACAAGAGAATTTCCGTGCAGCAGCGCTATTTTATCGGCTGAGAAATTTTCGAGAGCGATTTTCTGAGCTTTGTTTATTTGATACCTCAAGTTACTCTTTATCGAAGTTATGCGGGCCATTCGAAGTAAAGTGCGTAAAAGTTTTAATTAGTAACAGTCCATCATCGGAACAGAAGGATTGCCGTGCAATCGCTCGATTGTGTGGGACACATAAGATGGGTCCATAAAAAACGCAGGTGACGAAATATTGTGCAATACGAGAGACGCAGAGCGCCCCCATTTCTCTGCGTCTCTCGTTTTGCACAATATTTCGGATTTTTTTAATGCACCCCTCTTACATCTCGCGATGAACAGTGATGCAATGAATGCGTGCAGATCAAGCGCAACCAGACGGCCGTCTACGCGGAGGAAGGACGGATCGATGCGCCGTCGCTCTTTGCCCACTTCCGCGACTGCTTCGGACACCCCGACAGCGAGAGCTTTGAGACGTAAGTTACGGTGGTTCGAGAGGAGCGCGCGTGTACGTTGGGTAAGACTGGTGTACAGTGTGCCAGACATAGAAATAGCCCAACCAACCAATCATGTTGGGGGTTAAGAGGGCTCTCGATGCGTGAGGTGACGGAATATTTCGATTGTCTGCAAATAGAACTTTACTGCCGACAAAAAGGGAATTTGTATGAATTTGAAAGCATACGCATTGGGATTGTAAAAATAATAATTTCAGGGCACAGACCAATCTGGTGCGAAGTGCAGCGGCGTATTCGCTCGCGTGCTACTTTCTTCAGGTCAAAGACAGGTAACAATCGTGAAATATAATATCATCTAGTTGTACTTTTTATAATTTTTGAACATACCGTCTTCCAATTGGTGTATGAATGCGATATTGCCTGATTACTTAGCGGCCGTACAAGGAATTGCCTGGTTTCAATAAATTTCTATTTGCACCCTGAATTGATGGGTTGCCTTGCAGGCACAACGGCAACATATTAATCGATTCGGAAGGCCATTTGATCCACATCGACTTTGGATACATCCTGTCAGCTTCGCCGAGGAATCTCGGCTTCGAGACGTCGCCGTTCAAGGTACTACAGAACGGGGAAAGAAGAGTGGGAGAAAGAGGAGAGGAGAGGAGGGATCCAAGCTTGGATTCTAAGTTCGCTTGGAGAGAACCGAAACCTGGTGTATTGTGGATACAAGTGCCTGCTATTTGGCTGTGAGCTGGGTATACATTCGATGAATTTTAGATTCATGTTTGAACAAACAAAGATAATTAGAGTTGTGGGTAAGTAAATATCATGCCTAACGATTACTTTGTAGCTGACATCCGAGATCATCGAAGTCATGGGCGGCTTGAACTCGACCATGTTCATGTACTACAAGTGCCTCATGCTCAAGGTGGGGCGGAATGATATCGATTGTTCATACATATCACGCATGTGATTTGACAAGGACTCGAGGAAGAGAAACTACTCATATGAAAAAGCCCTTCTAAAGGTTTTGTTTTGGTGTTTGAGAAAACCCTAATTGAAAAAAAATCACCCGTGAATTGCCCGTTTCTAGATATCTTTGGTTGCGAGCACCGAATCACCTGGACTTCGAAATATGAATTCATCTTGATTTCAGGGATTCCTCGCTACGCGGAAGCACGTCGATCGCATTATGAACATTGTCGAGATCATGATTCACGGTAATATTTGATCTTTGATCTTTGGATTCGCCGTTACTGTTTTTAGCGTTCATTTCCTTTACCGTATCCGAACCCTCATCTCTATTTTCAGGATCTCCTCTGGCGTGCTTCCGAGGCGGCCCCGCGTGCCTGCGTTTGATGCGCGATCGATTCCACGTCAACCTCAGTGAATTCCAGCTCCAGGTATACGGTAGTTCAATCGGAGCGCTCGAGAACACATGGGTCAGAGTTTAAAATCGTCACTTGCAGCAACACATTGATCACATGGTGGAATCGAGCCGAGATTCGCTGACGACGCGCCTCTACGACAACTACCAATACTACAGTAATGGGATCTTGTAGCATGCTGTCACGCAGTGCCCGGAGGGTTAGACTTTTGTTCCCAGGAATTATAGGTCTTCAGCGCATTTTTTTGCCATTTAGTCGATAGTTTGCGATCGCATAAGATGGGTTGTACTGTTCTCGTTTCGATGTTTGGATGTTTGAAGGAAATACTCCCTGATTTTCCGGTTGGTAGGGTTCAACCAATATAACTGTGATAGATTGGTTTTATCTGTAATTGTGTTCAATCTCGTGGTCTTTTTCATGCATTCTGACGATTTTCCAGAGACTCGAACATTTGTCATGCCACTTGATATATTTAGCTCGCGCGCTTTATTGCTAGAATAACCATTAGGAAATTGTAACTAAAATGTGATCCATCAGAGTACAGTACATACTAAACCGATTGTGAACTGAGTAAGAGTACGGCCAGCACCCCCCTTTGCAATCCAGCCATATCTGCGCCCTTTCTGCTGTGTACTAGAATTCGATTCAAACATCGCCCCTTCAAACATTCTCTTGAGTGCTGTTGTGAATAATGTTCAAAATATTTAAATATTATCACCTCCGCGTAGATGGATAAAGAGTACCAATCATGTCCACCTCTTTCATGCTCAATTCGTTTCCCAACACGAAACTTGATTATTTTCCTGGCACAGTGCCAATTCGTTCTCGACCTACAGTATCCTCTTCGTGCCAAGATGTCAGAGTGGCAGCCAAATGGCGAGGAGGAGCAATTAGCGCCGGAGGAGAAGCAGGCGATGACGACGACGGACGTCCTCGAAGAGCTGGTCTTCGCGCGCAGCCGTCCCGTCACCGTAACGACCCTCGCTCGCTGGGCCAAGATCTCCAAGGAAGAGGCGCAGGGGTACGGGGTTCAGTTTACGATCAATGTTCGGATCTTGGGATACGGTAGCCAATTCGCGATTGAATTTCCGGGTTTTTGGAATACGATTTGTTTCAGTGCCCTCGACTCCTTCTTTACTGCCGACCACTCGCTGTCACACGAGGAGCAGCTACATGGAGTCTACTCCGTCAGTGGAACGAGATCATGGGCGGGTAAGTTGGCATGATGCCAAGATTTGAATTTTGGGATTTGAAAATCGATAAAACTTCAGATCCTACTCGCCGCAACGTTCACACCGTCGTCCGTGAGGGATACGACCTCGAGCAGGCCAAGGGCAGCCTCGACTACGTCCACGAATGCTCCCTCGTCGCCATTCACACCGGAGAGATAGAGGTAGTACGGTAATAAAATCGGGGGCGCGCAAGGTTCACTGGGTCAAATTTTAGTTTCCCGAAACATTTTTATCTCACATTGATATTGCAGGACTTGCACACGATCTTCATGCAGGATGCGTTCGAGTACTTTGATGTAATGAAAATCGAGCCAGCCCAGATCAAGTCCACGTACAACGCATTTACTTTCATGCGGCAGGCGAGTATTGCCGTTGCTTTTTTGCTTTTTGTGCACATTCAAGCACAATAATCTGCTGTCCGAAAGTGATCATTTACCTGAAAACTGAAACGCAAATGCGCGAAGTTTAGGCGAATTAATTTTCAGTCGGCGGAAAAAAGGACTGATGCATTGTAGGAGCAGCCCCACCGGAAAATGATGTTCTAAAATACTTAATGAGAATTATTCTAGTTCCAATGGATCCTCCAGATTGCAGGTCAATCGATAATTGATTGCGATTTCAGGCCCCGACGGAGAAGAAGAAGGTGACGGCCGGACCACGGAAGCAGCAGCTCCTCGGAGCGGCATTCGCATCCAAGGACAAGAAGAAAGTCGCCGACGAGACCAAGAAGCCCGACATCAACAAGCTCTTCCAGAAGGCGTGTGAACGCACCAAGACCCCCAAGGTTAGGAGGGTTCAAACTTCTGAGAAACTTGCCGTAAGCGGACATGGCACCGAATTTACATTTTGCAAATAAAATAATACGAATAATTGTCGAAATTCGCGAATCAGGCGATTTGATGCAGCGACGATTTGATAAATGATATTAGTCCTGGAAAAAGGTAATATAAGCTTCTTGAGCATTTCAGAGCTCCCCACAAAAACTGCGCCCATCACCGTTCTCGTCGTTGACGAAGAAGACGCCCACGGGAGGAGAGGCGAGGCAGAAGGAGACGACCCCTGCGAGTGAAGAGAGGTAAGAGGAGGCACGGGGAAGTAGAAAGAGGAGGGTAGATGGGATGGCAAGGAGGGGTTAGGGGAATATAAGGGAGTAGCCCAAAAGACTGCTTCAAAATTAGAGCATTGTTTCGTGTTGTATCTTTCAGACTTTCTCTCGGATTCAGTACTGCCTAAAAACATTTGATGCGCGGAAAGGAAGCTGTTTTGACATTTTGAGCTTCTTCTGCAAAACCTGATTGTAGGTGAATCCATCCCGGTGAATTGAGGAAGCATGGAGTAAATAAATATTGGGTTCAGCGCGAGGATGCGATGAATTCCTTGCATTGACTTTGAACAAAATATATTTATCTCTCTCCAGAGCAACGACTCCCGCTACGACCAAGGACGACGAGGATAGCAACTCGCCCGTTCTAAATAGAAAGTATGCCCATTTTTTTCAATAAAGCGCGGGAAAATTCTCATTCAAATTGGAATGCGCGGAAACTGTTGTCAATTCAAACTCTGCAGGCGCCAGCATAAGATCCAGATCGACGAGGGCGACAGTCCCGTGAAGGCGCCCGGAAAGAGGGGCAAGACGGAGTCGAGCAAGGAGAGCAGCAGGTGTGAACTGGAGACGGAAATTGAGGAGGAAGGCTGGGAAGGAGGATGGTAGATGAGGAGTCCGGATATTGAAGGAAGTAAAGGGTGGGGGGAATAGAGAACTGTATGGGAACCCGCGATGATCCTCCAGGAGGATGTTCAAGTACTTATGCTAGGACAGTTAGCATTTTTGTTCTAACGAGCAGGATTGTGGAATGTATAGAATCGTATCCAATCATCAAATTAACGATTCGTGTTTATCGAATTCTCTATATATTCCGTGCCGATTTCTAAACCGCCTGTTTCCAGGGACAAGTCGGCGACGAAGGAGCGTGAAGTGGAAGCTCTCGTCGCACGCACCGCAAATCCCGTCAAGAGGACACCGAAGAAGAAGGTCGCCAAGATTGGTGAGAAGGGTGATGATGTCATTATCGATTTTTGATGTTCGAAATGCGTTGCTAAAGTAGAAATCAAGAAATACCAATTTCAGCGCTACGACTATCGCAAATAGATACCCGGTGCATTGTGGTTTCAACAGAGATACAGTCTGACAATTATACATAATTAGAAGGTCTTTACAGATTCGGACGACGATCTCTTCGATGCCGGCGACAGCAGTCCCGAGAAGTCGGCCGAGAGCATGGAGGTCGATGAGGTCAGTGGAGGGGCTAAAAGAAAGCGCGGAGAATACCATGGCCAGTCAGAACACTTTCGTGGCGTTATAGATGGCCTTCAGTTTTCGTAATAATAATTACGAACCTAGACGCGGAGTGGAGATGCTTAATCTCGCAAAGACTGGGTAGTTTTGTTGTTTACCCTTTATTCCTTGTCGTTCCGATCGGAAAAGGGAACTGGGCGATGAGTTGCCATTCGGTTTATATGAATGTGTTCTTAATAATGTCGTTTATTATTCAGGTCGTCCCGGAAACGAAGGACAAGAAAAGGAAGGGAGCAGCAGCATCGAAGGCCCCGTCCAAGAAGGCTCCCGTCGCCACCCTCGAACAGACTGGAGGAGTGCGGAGATCCCGTGAGTATCTATGGACAATTGTTGAAAAATCGATTGACCCCTCGGATGCAATCCAGGTACTTCGTTGATGCAACGCGAAATGAAATGTGAAGCCGGCTCCTTGGTTGAATCTCTTTACGTTTCGGATGCGCCCTCTAACAAAAACTGACTTGACTAACTGATAATTGCTTTCGGCGTGGAATGAATTCAGACACTTCAGTGTTGCCACGTGGCAACATTCTTGTGTCGTTGAGATTCCTGATTTCTGGAGCGAAGTAAATTGAATCGTTCCTATTCGATATGAAGGAATAACGCGATGATCTGAACTACAAACGTGGCAGAAACACGATCAAAAAATACGCCCGCTTCTCTTTTTGCGTTATTTATAACTAACTGATTTAATCTTCAGCACGCAAGCTCTCCGCCGCTCCGACGGGACCGCCCAAGAAGATGGTCAAGAAGGAGACGACGTACATGGACGACAACGGATTCCTCGGTAGGCACATCACTGAAAGTATAATGTCTGAAATCTTACAGTACTCTCACTAGATCAGTTTGCATTCTATGCCTTGAAATTTCTTTTCTGCTTTGAACATTGAAAATGGCAATTGGAGGTCATCTTTATTTATATTTAGTTGCTTACCGTTCCGAGGGTATAGGATCGCGTAAAGGGTTGTTTTTATTTGTCAGTTGTCTTTGGAAGCAATCCAGGAACTTTTGTGAAACAACGTACCAATAATGAATGGGATGCGACACTAATCCACGAATGGTTGCAGTAACCCGCGTGGAGACGGTGGCAGAGGAGTTGACGCCGGAAGAAGCCGAGGAGGAACGAGCCAAGAAGGCGGCAGTCACCGCGCCTCTCCAGCCAGCCACCAAGAAACTGAACGCCCCCGAGCCCGCCAAGGTTCGTGAAGGGTGTCAGGGAGGTTACGGTGGGATTGGGCGATTCATTAATTCCAATCCATTTTGGAAGCATGTATATCTATGATCTCCCAGCACACAAAGCTTCCATAAGGGAGGTACAGTAGGATTGGGCAGCCCCTGATTTAGCACAACTGAAAAATTGATTCGTCTCTCCAGGGAGCGTCGAAGAAAGGCTCCGCTGGCCAGTCCAAGATCAGCTCCTTCTTCAAAAAGACGTGATTTTTCGGGACCCCTTCATTCTCTTTTCTTTAATATCGCAAGTTTTATGAGTATTTAAATAATCCCAGTTGTAATTACATTTCTGACATATCGGTTGGCAATCTTTACCCTTTGTGGATCTCATGTTTTAAAAATTTTAATTTGCGAATTTTTCGCGCCGACAATTCTACCCCTTTATACTCAACTTTACGCGTGTGTGGTTGCAATGATAAAATATATGTAATACAAATCTTTTCTGATTCGGTGTATAAACAGAAGGAATGTTGAGGAAGGCGAGGTTATGAAGAGTACTGTTACTTTGAGCTTCGATCATTGATCTCGCCTATACGTAACAGTTTGATCATTGATCTCGAGTCGGGGGTCGAACCCTCAACCTCGCGCTCGGATGCGTAACTAATTGCGCCCCCCGTTCCCCATCTTGTCCTGGGGCGATTGGGTGGCGCTGAAGTCTTTCATGTCCGGGGGGGGTGGCAGCCGCCAGTGCCCGAGATGCTCACTCAAAAAAATGGGCTCTCATTGAGCTGCCCTCCCTCTTCATTCAGTCTCACGTAGAATCTCGTTGGAAGACATGTAGAATCTCGAAGATATGTAGAGCACGCGTAGAATCTCGTTGGAAGGATTCGGGGCCCAATTCCCTTCCCCATCCACCCCTCCCTCTCCTTCTCACATCACAAGAGGCTTCGGGGCCCTATTCCCTTCCCCATCCATCCCTCCCTCTCCTTCTCACATCACAAGAGGTCTCGGGGCCCAATTCCCTTCCCCATCCATCCCTCCCTCTCCTTCTCACATCACAAGTGGCCTCGGGGCCCTATTCCCTTCCCCATCCATCCCTCCCTCTCCTTCTCACATCACAAGTGGCCTCGGGGCCCTATTCCCTTCCCCATCCATCCCTCCCTCTC
>JACMIG010001214.1:10026-21995 GCA_014805385.1 Levipalatum texanum
TTTTTTAAACCCCTCGCCGGCCCCATTGGTACTATTTTAGCCCCGCAACCCCCCCCCCCCCGCCCCTAATTCCTCATTCCTCCCTCCACTGACATAGTGACGATGGAGGGGTCCACGCGATAGAGTCCACTCGATGGCACGCCGTGCAGCATATTGCGACCGAACGACGAAATGGCACCGTGGCGACGCTGGAAAGGAGAATCATTATTAGAGAAGAATAATGAAAATCGCTGACACGGTGGTTTTACAGAAGCACATCTACGCCGAACAGCTTTGTAAAGAGATGAATGGGAAAGGCATGTTTCTGTCCAACCTCCTTCACGATTAGTTATCGCATTTTCCATGTCTTTTTTGGAACAAGGGAGCCGCGGCGGATCGCATTATCGAACTCCCCTCATCTCTCATTTCAAAGTCGCAACAGGAATCTTCCTGGTTTACTTTGAACAAGTGGGAACTATTGGGCAGGAACTTCCGTATGTTCCAAGTTGGAACTTCCAACTTTTCAAATCGGGTCATCTTGGTGAAATCGCTCAAAAACAATCGCAGACAATATCGTAAATCCAGACTTTGCCAAAATGCAGGCTTCAATGTTACAAACGAAATATTGGACAATGACTGCCCCGTAAGCACTGCTTCATGCATGATAAATTTATTGGATCACACAGAGGACCTGGGAGTATGAGAACACAATTCCATTAATCATTTATGTCCAAACGGAAACGGGGATCTACCAGGCAAACGACAGCACCATTGAATTATTGCGCATCAATTTCCGAAAGCTCCCCGGTTGCCCTAACCCATCCCATTTTTTAATTTTTTTTCGTACCTATTGCTTACTTTCAACCGGATCTTCCGGGTTTACTGCTAACGAGATCAACTGGGGGATTATAACGTCTCAACAGCCCAAAGCTTCCTGGTTCCCCTAATCGTTTACTTATTCCCCCTCCCTCACCTTGGCAAGTCGATTGAGTTCGGCGAAGGCGTCACTGGAGTGGGCCCCGCTGGAATCGGGATCATCTGCATCCGGGCGGTACATCACCGATCCTCCGCCTTCTTCGAGCTGCAGGGTGGAAAGAATGTAAATATGAATCTATTTATCAACCACTTATTTCCGATTTACGCGGTACCTTCTACACCAGGTAAGTCCTCTCGAACGACCTCTCATAAACAGATGCCTTTTCAGAAAGTTTCAGAATAAAATGTATAAATTGTCCCCGTGTTTCAAAAGATATCCAGGGTGTTTCATGTTTCAATCCATTAGTATGATAATAGAATTCTTACAAGACGTAATGGTGCTGAGAGCTTGGGCGTTGCAATCCTAGCTAATAATGATGCACACGTTACAAGAAGTTTTGTAGGGTGTTTCATGTTTCGCTCCAATAACATAATATTAATATTGTTAGACGCAGCAATAATACCCGCCAGAGTCATAAAACAAAGTATACGATAACCAGTCGGACTCGGCACCGCTTCGCGGCGCCGACTCCGACTGGATACACCTCAAACTTGGGTAGTTAAACCGGTGACGTCACAGGAGTGAGGGGAGGAGGGGAGAAGCGATTGCACAATATTGCGCAATCGATGACGTCATAGGTGTAACACACACATACACAACGTGATTATTTAGGTAAATGATGTTGTTATTCGAAAGGCTTCCAGGCTGCTTAATGCTTCACTCTCGGCATAATAATTGATCCAATCCCCACCTCTCCATTCTCGACGAGCACGACCAACTTGGCGTGGGCGACGAAGAGGGCGCGGGCCGTGGCAACGAGAGGAACGGCGGAGACGTCGTCGAGGACGATCGCCGTCAGCAGAAGACGACGAGTGAACGAGGCCGTACGAGCGATCGAGACCTGAAATGGAATTCTCATTTCAGCGCCAACTCCAGAGGATGAATGTCTTGTGTTGTGGGTGGGATACGTATAATCATTGGTGCAATACTCATGCATCCGTAATGAAATAATGGTAGAACATTGAATCGCGTGGATATGGAATCGGTAAATGTAAAAATATCGGGTTCTCTTTGTACAACGTCCATAACAGAACGCTCATCAGCGTTTTTGTTTAGACACACGCCTTTCTTTCATTGATGAAATGCTCATCTATCCTAAAATGGAAACGTAGTAGGACTTCGAATCACGAGGTTCTGGCATCGAGCTCTCCTCATACAGCGCTCATAAGGGAATGTTCATCAGCAATTCTTAAACCCCGCTGTTTTCAATTTCCACCCACCTGTTTCCTCCGTGCAATCAGCATGAGATCGAGGCACTTGGCCAGCATGAAGCACTCGCGGCGGCGTAGTTCTGAAGACATGCCTTACCTGGAGATAACCAGGTGATTTCAAGATTGCATTCCGAATAAAAATGACACATGCAATTTTCAATCGATGATATCCTCATAGCGAACTGAAAAACATACGCGTATCCTTCTCGAACGGCAGCGCGGAGATGAGGCGATAGACGGATTGGTAGAATCTGCATTGGGACTCTTTACCTCTGACCGAATATGCTAGCCACCGCACCGTAAAATAGGACGGAAAAAACGGGAAGTTTTTTTTTGAACAGGATTTCTCACCGATGGGGATCGACGTTGAGGGCAGCTCCCTCGGCGGAGAGGATGACGAAGACAGTGTAGACACAATGGAGCGAGTCGATTACGCGCAGGTGCTGCAATGATACTCTATTCAGATTATTTCTCCACAAAACATCAAAAATAATAAGTGCTTAATGAATCCTAATTTCGAAAATAAAACCAAGTGAATAAATGGCGTGGCTTTTAATTTCGAGGAATTGCTGTAGGGGCGCTCGAATTATTTTCGCTACATCCAATACGATCTCGAAGTGCTTTGAATGTTGGAACAAAAATGCGAAAAGGAGAATATATTGCACCTTCTGATCGACGAGCTCCTCCATGCACTTGATCATGTCCTCGAAGAACTCCACATTTAGCATGTGCGCAAACTTGGAGAGACCTGCAGGGATAGCAATTACGCGTGTACAGATGTGAGATTAATGAGCGTCACGGAACACCATACAAGCCAAGAACCCTAGTTCATTACCAGTGGTATTGAACTACAAACCTTCAAGAACGGGGTCAAGCAGTGCGAGAGAAGGCATCCGCTTCAGGATGGAGAAGTAGATGTGGAAGACCTGCTTCATGCATTCCGTAGCCTGCAAAAAGAACATTTTGAAAGAAAAAATCATTATTTTGAATGAACCAGCAGCCGTCGTGGAATCAAAACCTTCAGGTCTAATTCGTCATAAGAAAGTGTTCAGGCTTTAATTCACCTGGATACGTACATGCTACTCAGTTGTCAGAATATAGAAGGTAAAAATTACGCACCGTCTTCAGCTTATTGGACAGGCTCTCCGCGGCTTCCACCTCTTTGAGGTCGTTCTCCAGCTTCGCTAGCTGCTTGTCGTACTGAAAATAGAGGAATATTTCATTGGTTTGGTAGGGATAGGAACTGTACATACAAATAATTGTACGGTTTTGTAACAACTACAAGAATTGAGATATTATCGATAGTATAGCACTAAAAATTGACGCCAAGAGTTGGGAGGGCATTGCGTCAGCATGAGCAATGGCGCCTTTCCGGTGCCGAAGCCAACCTTTCGCTTGGACTTGCTCTGTCGCTCGCGCTTCAGGCGCAGCTTCTTCGACATGATCGCACCACGATCGCTCTTCTTGTCATCGTTTTGGACTTTCTGAAAACAAAAATCAATCAATATTTAAAAAAAAAACGAAAAGAAAATCGATCTGTTTTTGCAAATCTCACATTGATCCTCAATGAAAGGAAAGCAGCAAGGAGCGCCGGCGGCACCTGCTGGATCCTCCTCTTCACGCTATCGTGGATCGCTACAAAGGATCCATTACCTTAGTAATCGCGTTGTTTGCGTGCGTGTTACACCTATGACGTCATTTGGTTTAATTACCCAAGTTTGAGGTGCGATTGCACAATCGCTCCGCCCCCTCTCACCTGTGACGTCATCGGTTAAATTACCCAAGTTTGAGGTAGGGTGCGGGGCTGTGACGTCACACCGGTTAAATTACCCAAGTTTGAGGTGTATCCAGTCAGAGTCGGCGCCGCGAAGCGGTGCCGAGTCCGACTGGTATAAAATATAGGCGTTCTCAATGGAGCAGAAAACGTGATTACTCGTCGAAGATGTACTAAATAAATTACCTTTAACGGCGAAAAGGCTCATCTTGAGCTGGAGGTCCTCGCGGAAGAGGGACGAAAATGTCGCGCAGACCTCGGCAGTTGCCTGGAATACAAGCCTTCTCGGGAATGTTCTGGTGCTGAGCAACCATGTTTCAAAATTCATATTCTGAATGCAACAAGGATAAAAGAAATGTTATTTGCCATAATCCCAATCCAACCTCCTTATGTCCCTGGACAGCCAGCCTCGTCAGGGCGGAGACGATGTTGGTGGAGTAGTTGAAGTGAGGAGCGGAGAGGAGCAGACGCGATAGGGCGCGTAGCGAGATCATTCCAATCTTGGCAGTGAAGGAGGCGTCGTCGAGCTTGGCATTAAGGCCTGGAAAAACGTTAATTGATTTAAAAATAATATCCTATGATGTGACAGTTTGATAAGATAAATGTAGCTAGCTGTGGAAGGGAAGTTTAAAGTTCTCGTTACATCGTTTATCACGTCATACGATGGGCATCGCCTTCGTAACAACCATTCTCCCGATAATTGGAACGAAAGAAAAGAAATAATGCTCACGCTTGATGTTCTTCTCGCACAGCTGCAGGAACTTGAGGTGGTACCTGGAGAGCAGGCGAATTGAGTTTGCACATGGGAAATATGTATCGTCGAATCATCACCATTTTAATTCCATTGCTGTATTGTCCTCCAAAAATATAGAAAGGCCATGATCTTTCGAGACAAAAACCAGAAAGAATTGCGCCCCCCACAAAAGAGGTTGCATTTTGCGGGCCGATATCGTGTTTTCCCTGTTCACCCACCTCAAGAGTGCCTCTTCAAACGTCTGCAGCTTCTTGGTCTCCTTCTTGAGCTGAACCTGCGTCTCCGCTTCTGTCAACTGTCGAATGGCGTAGCCGGGGATGATGTCTTGGAGGACCTGGAATCGATCGACATAGAATCGATAATTTCAGAATAATCACAAACCTGCATCATGCTGACAACAGCAAGCTTCTGGACGCTTTCTCGGATGAGGGGGTGGACTCCGGAGCCCGCGCACAGCGTGTGCATGTCGCGGAGGCGGAAAACCTGGATATTAAATATGCAATATAAATAAATCAATATAGTATAGATTATCTAAATATATACTAAACTACTGACATTCGTTTGTGGATCGGCGAGGAGCTGGAAGGCGTGGCCGGAGATGATCGTCTTCTGTTCGGCCAGCATATGGCGTCGCTTCACAACGAGCTCCGCGGCGGAGAGACCGATAGTGGGCTGGAAAATCAAGAAAAGTCAATAATAGAACTTTCGCGAATTAAAAGGCCAATGAAATATACATCGACGTAGCCCTCCTTCTTCTCGAGCGGAACTTCCTCGTCTTCCTCTGCCTCCTCTTTGGTGGGCTGCTTCTGCAATAAAAACTATGCTTTATTTTTTTAGTAATTAATAAAGAGAAGATCACTATTTAGTAGCGACCGAAATCTCGTACCTTCTGCGTCGGCCGCACAATGGTGCCGTCCTTGAGCTTGATGGGCAGCAATTCCATGTGTCCCTCTTCCAGTTCGCCCTCAAATCGACGCTTCTGCCCCTCGAGGTTGTCGGACGCCTCCTGCTCGTCCGCTAGTTCTACAAATGTCACCGTGATGATCGCGCCTTCAAACTTCAGGGGTTTATGAAAGTGCGATTTTCTGTGAAATAAAAGGGGCGGCACTTCTTTACAGTTCCGTAAGCCGATAATTCGCGAGTATTTACGTAATTTGGTGATTTCCTACATATCGAACGCACGCACTTCACCATTTACAGCAAAAGTACTGACATATTTTAGTCTTATCGAACTCTATTGAAGCTCCTTTTTGGTTGCCCTTTCACCTGTTTCCAGCTTCCGTCGCTTGACGCCGGCAAAGGCGCTGTTCTCCCAGTCGATATCTGCATCGAGCATGTCAAGAGGGAGGATGTCCTCGCGATCGGTATCGAAATGCGCAGCTCGATCGTCCGTCCAGTCCTCTTCGATCTTGAAAATGCGTCATCATTGTAAAACATTAAAATTAATTTAATCCATCCTAGAAAATTATCATCGAATAAATTATAAGGAATTAATTTTCTTACATTGAAGACCCTCTTGCGCGAATCGCTGGAGCGGGCAGCCTTGATTCCGTGGTAGCGGTCGACGACGTGGCGCGCTAACTTTCCACCCTGCAGGATTGATTTACGTTTTTCGTTGTCCATAAATTTTATTGGTCGATTTTTTCCATCAACTTCGCAAAAAGGAGAAATGCTAACCTTTGCGAGTTTTTTGAGCTTGCGATTCGCTTTCCGCGTCTGCTTCGTCTTCATCATCTTGAGCTTCTCATCGCGAGGTTTCGACGCCATCCCCATTGTGAAAGAACCTGAAACAATATTATGGACAGGAAAGGACGGAAACACCAAAAGAACAAAAAAAATGAATTCATTCATGAATTCGAGCTCGGAATTTCAGAGTCCGAAAGTAAACGAAAAATGCGCTGCTCAATTGCTAAGCAGAGTAAGTTTCAGACAATGCTATCTACATCTGCGAAAAAGACAAGGAATGAGATTTATTTTGAGCGGAATATTTCAGAGAAGCTTCCGGTTTTCTGAACTAAACTTGACAATTTTTCAGTTTTTTCTGCATTTCCTTGCCTAGTTAATCTCTTCACTTGTAGGGCGATGAGTGGCGTACTCAAGAAAATCATACATGCTTCGACTCTGCGGTCACTGGTCGCCTCCGGAGCCATCAACAAGGCTCGTTTCTGAGTTCCCTTTTTAAATTGGATTCAATAGATATCGTAATAGAAGACAATTTTCTATGACTGCAAGAAAAGTTCATTCCATTTTTTTGCAGGAAGGCGTGCGTCTTTTCGACTGCACGTTCCTGATCGAGCCACGCGCCGACTGGAGGCAGTTCAAGGTTTGCAAGAATTTTCCTTTTTGATCTTCGTTTCTTTGCTTACATTCAAATATCCTCAGAAAGCTATGAATCATGCCCTTCGCCTGACAAAATTATTCTGCAGGAGCAACACTACGGAAAGTTCGACGAGCTGTTGGCTGTGCCGTCAAAGTGAGTTTTTCTTTACTTCAGCTGACAATGAGACTGGTTCTGAGTACAAAAAAAATCGATCGGCAATATTTACACATTCTAGGTCCTATAATACCTACGCCTCCGTTCATATCCCTGGTGCAGTGCACGCCAACCTCGACGTAGCCACCTATCCTTCCAAGTAAGCTCTAGCAGATTGTAAAATTTATTCTTTTAACAGTACAATTCTTTCTTAATGCATCCCCGACAAGATAATCATGGATTGCCTCCAGCAGTAACCGATTCAGATACGAGCGCGCGACCTACTACCCTGCAGAGATCTTTGAGCGCTTCGTGCAGCTACTCGGTGTCCATAAGTGAGATATTTTTTTATTATTCCGAGTACCCTCATGGTTGCAAAATTAGACAACTGATCCTGCGCTCTCCGTGTCGATTTCACCGTTTTGGTAGCGCAATTTCTAATATGTGTTTATTGATTGGCATGAATTGATTCCCTTTTCTAGAGACGAGCACATTATCTGCTATGGACGCGGGGCGCAGGGAGGTATGCTGTTCTCCGGGAGGATGGCATGGATGCTCAAAGTATTTTGCTATCATATTTTTCCGGATGAAATTAATATTTCAGTCGTACGGGCAGGAAAAGCTTTCGCTGCTTGACGGCGGCCTGGCACAGTACCACAAGGAGGGAGGGCCTCTATCCAAGGATCCCGTTAAGCTGGAGGTTCGTCGAGGACATCTGCAAATTATTTTATTATGAGCTCGCAATAAGTTATTGATTATGTGAGCGAAGGCTGAAATAATATCTATTGATGTTCGAAAACGTACTAAAATTTTCAGAAAGGCAACTGGACTGCGGTCGATCGCCTTTCCGACCTCAATGCTTCCTTCGAGGAAGTCGTCGATGCCAAGGATGCCGATGGGAAGACGCTCATTGAGAGCGGACGTGTACGTCTTCCAATGCTCTCTGTTCTTACTGCTTACCAATATATTTTGCACCTATCGCGGTTAGAAACAATGCAGTTGTGAAGGATTGTTTTTTTTCAATTGACTCACTTTTTCATTAACTATACATTGTACTTATGCATATCTTTTACAGGCTCGTGTCCTCGACACGCGCATCCGCGTCCAGTTCGACGGCACCGAGGATACAGGCCTCGATCCTCTCGGTATGTCCTTGCTTATCCACAAAGAGCAGTATTGATTATTGATTGGTTCCAATTTTTTTTAAAATATCGATTCATCATGTTTCTCGCAGTGTGTCCGGCGACACACATCCCCGGTACGATCAACGTCCCTTCGGCGGAGCTGCTGACACCCGATGGAGTACTGAAGGGAACTGATGAGATCAAGAAAAGTAAGCAGAGTCGGCGTTATTGACCAGTCGTACAATATATTTATTGATTTTCAAAAACATATTTAACGATTAGAAGACTTGTGAATTGGTTTTTTGAAGTGTACCCCTCAACGCCTGGCCCCGTCGTGACGCTGTGCAACTCTGGCATGCAGGTATTCGTTTCAACTCGCTTTTAAATAATTGTAAAATAATTTGTCCGAAACTCGAAATACAATTCCTTTTACAGGCCTCCTTCCTTGCCTACGTCCTGGATGCAGTGGATGAAGGAGCCAAGACGAGAGTGTACCCTGTAAGCTCATTGCTTCTTGTTGTTATTTAAATTTTTGCGGAGGAATAATTTCTCTTGCTGTGGAAAACGCAGAAACGAAAAATCATCCAGTTTCTACATTCATCTCTTACAATTAGGATATTCAGTGTTTTCTCCGTATCGATTATTCCTCCAACATGATCTGCGCACAAGAGTGACGTAGATGATTGGACTTGAATAATCTATTTTCTGCAGGGCAGTCTGAAGGAGGTCGAGAAGCGAGCGCCGTCCAGAATCTCCGGTGGCATCAGCCACCTGCCGCCCCCGCCTAAGCAAGAAAAGAAAGCCAGTCAAGAAAAGAATTATGACAATCTCGTAGGTGTTCAATAGATTTAGGATCTTTGATTTGCTCGTAGGATTTCGAGAGATTTAGGATCGTTGATTTACTGCTCGTCGTTATTGTTCGTTGAAGTTTCAACTTTTTTAGTCGGTGATAAATCCGGAATGGAATGAAATCTTTTCCTAACTCCATGTTCTACACAGGAAAATAGCTGCAAGCATTTTTATCGCAAATGAAATTGAATTGCAAAAATGAATCTCTCGTAATGCATAACACTCATACAAAATCACACTTGGCAAAATATCAGGGTACCGTATCACAACCAATATACGAGATCGTAAGAAATAGTTTAAATTAGCTCAAGGCGGAAAAAATCGCACATTATGAAAGTGTAGGAGAAACGCGGTAAAAATGATGTAGAACATCCGACGACGTTTACTACACCAGCTGATTACCGTACTCCTCTCAGATCTCATCCATCTCGTCCTCGTCGTCGATGGGGAGGGGGGCAAAATCGCCGGCAGCCACTGAGGAAGGGCGAACGAATCCGCCGAACTTGTCCTCGCATGTGAAGTACCTGGAAATAAGCTTCATTAAAATTAGGTCATGCGCCCGGAGTTTATGTGTAGTTTAGACTGCGCATATTCGTAACAAAAATGGACAGTCAAAGAGAAAATATGCAGAAAAAGTCGACAACGTTTTTGGCAAATATATTGTAGTTCAATCGAAATCGATCTCTCCGTCTGATTTAATTGTGTGATTTTGCCTACATCTCAATGAACGAATGTTTTCTCCATTGAAAATTGATTGGATGGCTTTCGTGCATCTTATTTTATTTTGTTGTTTATTGATTTTTCAATTCGTTATTATGACCGTACCTGGTGCCCTTGACGCTGCCGTCGTTCTTGCCGACGGGCTCGTCGTAGTGGACGCCGACCCAGAGGCCATCCGCGAACGACGTCTCGCCCACGAAGGCGACCTGCAGCGATATATTGTTCTATTTTAAATTGAATAAAGAATTAATCTGAACAACGTTGATTAATACGTTCGATTTTAATATTAATTTTTAGTGAATTTATAGCACCGGGTACCTTTCCCCTGCGAATGGGCGCTCCCTGGGCGCGGACCTCGCAGCGAGCTCCGATCTGAACAACACATTAATAATAGCGAGAAGTTCATAATATTTTTAATTTCTCTAAATGAATAAATGAATAATCATTAGCGAAAATGAGCAGATCAGTGATGTATAAACCAATAAATCAATCAATAATCGATGTACCGGAAGGCCAGCGGCTGCCTTGGCCTCCTCCTCGACGTCCCTCATCTGCACGCCGCCCTCGGCCTCCGCCTTCTTCGCCAGCTGCTCCTTCTTCCAGTTACGTACGCTGTCTGAAGAGAATATTTCTAATTTTAAGTTAAATAAATCTTCTAAAAATTAAGTTATTAGCAAGGAAATCAATACGTATTCTCTTTGTACAGCTGCTTAGGATCGATAATTACAACAAAAGTGCTAAAATCCTTTGACGCAGTTCTCGATGGCGGAGCTAAAACGAACCTGTCCTCTTCTCGTAGGCGGCATCGGAGATCTCGTACTTCTCCACCATGCTCGAGTCCTGCAATTAGACTCGTTCAGAAATTTAAATCGGACTATTTAAAGTGGAGCAAGAATTACTAACCTTCAGTTCCTCGTTGGCACCGCTGGAGTCGACGACGTGGAGACGCATGCCGTCCTGCACAATTGAAGAATCATTTTTGTTATGACAAGTTTCATGTTACGGGCTGTTCCACATCATTTCCGTGAAACCTTGGAAGACATCTCATACAAGTTATTGAATTTCTAAACGTGTGCAAGAGATAGAGCATAAAACCAGTGGAGAAAAAACCAAAAATTATCGAAATAACTCACTCGCACTCCTTGTGCTCCGATGGCCTTGGCGTTGTCGGTGAGCGAGGCGACGAACTTGCCCTCGGCGTCGCGCAGCTCCACCTGGTTTAGAAACTGTCAATTATCACCATCGGATCAGGTTCCTACAGTCATTAATGAATTGAAAATAAACCAAAAATTGAGGAGAGATAAAATATATAAGCTGACCGTCATAGACTCGGCGAGGGCACCGACGACGAGCTCGAGCTTCTTCTGCAAATCATGAATTCTCATTATTTAACCAACTCTTTTTTCTCCAAGTAGCTTTTCATGTGGATCAGAATGAGTTATAGAAAACTAGCTTTTCCGTTGAAAATTGAAATAAGGCAAAGAGAGCCTACCTTCACGTCGAGCAGGGTCATCGTGGAGGGGAAGCGCTTCTCGTACGGGAATTCGGTGACGTTGCTCGTCACTTCCACGGACACCGTCTCGGCCATGGTCCTGAAAGGTAACGATTTCAGCAGTTCTCAATTCAACACCAATACATCAACTTCCCATACAACAAAAGGTCCACGGGTAACAAGGAACACGGAATGGACACGCGTGCACAATTTCGAGCGACACCCACAGCGAATAAGTAAGAAATCGGGTCAACTCTGCGTAAAGTAAAAGCCGCCGAAACCGATCAAAAGTTGGCAAGTTGCCAAGAGCAGCACAAGGTACGGTAGTAAGTAGTTGTGACAACACGCACTCGAGCGGGTCACGAGAAAACATTAAACTCGGTGCAGGGGTGGGAAATATTTTTCATGGCGCAAGCGCTCGAAGAGGAAAATATCATTAGAATTTCTAAAAATAGAGAGGGGATGTCGATTTCGCAATGTTTCTCCGTCTGGGGTGGAAAAAAAAAAGGTGGGGGGTGGGGGGGGGGGGGGTGGGGGGGGGGGGGTGGGGGGGGGGG